>JANTPZ010007653.1:0-10884 GCA_025593235.1 Vachellia pachyceras | reverse complement strand
GAGTGAAAAAAGGAGTGGCTCCATTATTGATAGCATAGGAAAATTCATGGGTATGGAAGTATATATCTCATGGTCCTGACATCACTGCGTTGAACAAGGGGGGACTATGAATTTATGATAAGAGATCTCGTTATCTTGTTTCTTCTTCTTCGGATAATCCAAAATTAAATTTGGTGACATCTGCATCGCATACCGATTATCTCGGGACCCAACAAAGGAGAAGGAGGAGGAGGAAACGAATTAATACAACGCGGCTTTAAGCTCACTACCATCAAGCTACCTCGCCCATCATCACTGTCCTCTCCTCCTTTCTCACTTGTTTCTCTTTCTTTGTCATCCTTCACTTGTATGCTCTATGCTCGTGCCCCAAGCCCATTTCAAACTCTCTCTCTCTCTCTGCTCTCACTCACTGTCACGCCGTACCTTGACTCAGCTTTCTCTCTAATCCCCTTCACCCCCTCCTGTAAAACCCTAGAGCTTCACTTCACTTCTTGCTTCTCTGCATTGCTCCGATTCCCCCCACTCAACACTTCAGATCCAGGAACCATTCGTGCCATGCGTCTCTAGTTTTGACAGAGAATGTCCAATTCCGATCCTAAAACCCGACCGCGTCCGGGTCCATGGCCTCCGGCACCTGATTCTTCTGCAATGCCACCGTCTTCATGGGCTAAGAAGACCGGATTTAAGCCCAAGTTCTCTGGCGAGGCTAACGCTAGCGATTCTGGTCAGATAAGTTTGCCGCCCAAGCCCAGAGAGCCGGAGGTCAAGCCGGATATTGAAGCGGGTCGAGTTCGGGCGGCGCCGGTAGTGAATGGCGAGGCCGAGTCGGAGAAGCTTCCGCCTTCGTCGGTTAAGGAACAGATGGTGAAGAAGCGCAGGGATTCTGACGGTGTGCCCAAGAGTTCTGTTCCTAGCACTAATGGGCAGGTAACAGCAACAACGGCGGCGCCAGTGGACCGGCCTTCGCAGCAGCGGAGAACAGCCAGGCATGAAGAAGTAATTGATGTGTTGCCACAGACCGTGGACGACGATGGGTTTGTGTCTCGACATTCTCATATGAAATATGAGCTGAGAGACTCCCCTGGTCTGGGTATGTTTCAAACTCTTGAAGGGGCTAAATGTTTTGCTCTTCTCCTCTAAGCTGTTATCTTAAAGTTGAAAAATTCATTTTTTTTTAAAATACCATACATGCTGATGGTCTAATATGCGTACTGCAGTTCCCATTGGTCTATACGGTATTCAACATTACATTTCAATATTAGGCTCGCTGATTCTCATCCCGCTTGTCATAGTTCCTGCAATGGGAGGCACTCAAGTGGGTGATTTCTGTTTCTAATAACTTGGTTTTTCGTGCGAACGATCTTTTTTTTAGCCAATTTATTATGTGGATGATGTTATATGATGTTTTCGTGTATGTAGGAGGATACCTCTGTGGTTGTATCAACAGTGCTCTTCACGTCAGGAGTGACTACGCTCTTGCATACAAATTTTGGGTCGAGGTTGCCCTTGATTCAGGGCTCGTCGTTTGTATATCTGGCTCCAGCTTTGGCGATAATCAACTCTCCAGAGTTTCAAGGACTAAATGGAAATGTATGCTTCTCTTCTAGTTTCTTCATTCTTTCAAATGATTACACTTATCTTTCTATGCCATGCATCATCCTTTTTAAATTGTCGTAGTTTGCATTAATTTCAATGGAATTTAAGTAGATTTCGACCCTAACGTGCAGAAATTCAAGCATATAATGAAGGAGCTACAGGGTGCTATAATTATTGGTTCTGCATTCCAAGCCTTTCTTGGATATACCGGTCTTATGTCACTATTAGTAAGGTATGTAGCTGGACTTTCTGTTCTTCGACCGATCTTTTTACTACTACAAGCTTCACGTTTCCACTGGAAGTCATTTTGTTTGGGGCAATCTATAATGGGGTACTGGGGGTTGATAAATAATGTGAGTTGATAAGCGAGTGGATGGAGGAAAATTTAGCAGCAAAAGGCGTTGGGGAGAAACATAGTTATGATTTGTAAAGTTCATCCTGCATGGTATAATAACTTTCCGATGGAGTTATTTGTGAGTGAGTTAATAGCTATATGTGGAGGGTTTCATTTACATCTGAATGGGGATTTATTTAGTTGGATGCATAATTTGCATCATTTTCCTCTCAGCAGGATCTGTTTCTTTAATAGTTGATTATAACTAGCGAGTTAAGAAATTTCCTTTTTAGAGTATTTGCAAGAATTTTTGAAAGCTTATCTCTCATTATTAGATACAGTGTGATTATTAATCCGCTAGTTGTTTTCCCTAGAGGAAGGATGACTCTTTTGACTGTTGCTATATTCCTTTGCACAAAAACCAAGATATGCAATGTTTATTATACTTTTGTTATTATTAATTATTACATAATAGTATCTGTAACTTCTTTTGACTTTTTCCCTGGTGGTGCGGCTGTTATTTTTCTTACATTTTTCATTCCTTTTCTCTTCTCATACCTGATATCTTAAATACTAAACAACCACTTAGCTACCGATAAGAAGTTCACGCCCAAGAAGTCTACATCCATCTTATGGAGAATTTCGTGTTTCAAAGTGCTATATATAGCTCGTTGGGAATATTTTCTCATCATGTTTAATTTTTAATGGTCCATTGTCAATCCTCCTTTACATACCTTCCCTTCCTAGTCTGGTTCAACACCACTATTGTCCTTGCAACTTAAGAAACAAATTGGAATTAATCTGTTTGGAGCTATACAACAGAGCTAGTGTCAGTGTTTAAACAATTTATTGCGGAAGAAGTCGATCTGAACCTTTCCCAGAGAGAGGGAGAGGGAGGGAATTTCATTCTTACAATTCGGGACCATGGGTGAGTCTATTGGTGTCTCAATTTTTAGTAAATAATTTGAAAATGTAGCTGGGGAATCAGGTATTGGCTCCAGTTTAATTGGGTACTTCCAAAAATTACCTTTTATGTCTAACTTTTCTGCTCAATGCAGCTGATAATGAAACCTTATCTGATATGGGTTGCCATTTCAGGTTGATAAATCCTGTAGTTGTTTCCCCTACTATTGCTGCAGTCGGACTTTCATTTTACAGTTATGGTTTTCCACTGGTTGGTACATGTATTGAGATTGGTGCAGTGCAGATATTAGTAGTTATTGCATTTTCTCTTGTAAGTAAGACTTTACCTTGAGAAATTTGAAAAGTCTTATCATCTCTAAGATTTGCCTTTGCACAGTGCTAAAATACTTGATTTATTCTTTCTTCCTTTTTGCAGTATCTTCGTAAGATATCTGTCCTTGGTCACCGCATATTTCTAATATATGCAGTAAGTTCAAAGTTACTTATTTGTGGTCCCTAATATTTTGCTTTAAATATGACAATATTTTCTTGATCTAACTGCCAGGTTCCATTGGGCCTGGCAATTACATGGTTGGCTGCTTTCTTGCTGACTGAAGCTGGAGCCTATAACCACAAAGGATGTGATGTAAACATACCAGCTTCAAACATGGTATCAGATCACTGCAGGAAACATGTTTCAAGGATGAAGTATTGTCGAGTTGATTCTTCTCATGCATTGAAATCATCCCCTTGGTTTAGATTTCCTTATCCACTTCAGTGGGGTACTCCTGTCTTCCACTGGAAAATGGCTCTTGTAATGTGTGTGGTTTCCCTAATTTCATCAGTAGATTCGGTTAGTTCATTGTCTTTTCCTATTTTCTGTGTTGTATGTAATCATGATTCTATTTGTTTGAGTTATGATAGCAAAACTATAAACTGTTAAACGTCTCCTGGACGTTGACATTTATTTAAACCAAGAACCTTGACAATGAAGTTTAATAAAGAATCAAGGGCACATAGATTGGGCTTTAATTTTATCAAACCCATAGCTAAAACCAATGGTTGTTATATTGTAATTATCTGACCTTTTTTTGGCCATTTATTGTTCTTTCTTTTAATGCTAAAAAGCTACTGTATTGCGAAGTTGAGCAATGTCTGGGTTAGCCAAATTACTGTTTAGCTTAGCTGATCAAATCCCAAGTTAAAACTAATGCTGTCAATATTATCGTTACTTAATCAAATTCTTTGGAAGTTACTTTATTTTGAAGATGAGTGGTATCTTGGATAGTCAATTTACTGTAAAGGTTAGTTTATTAAATGCAACGTCTAAACCAACTTTTGTCATATTGCCTTTCTCTGATCAAATTCTTTTTATTTTCTTATTTGCTCTTCAAGTGCTGAAAACTAGTCTGTTTTGAAGTGATGTTAGTTGAACAGTATAATGTACTGATCCTTGGGAGATTGATGATTATTAGTCTATCATCGTTATCTGATCACAGTATTCATGTCATCCTTTTGTCTTGAATTTCTTAGGTTGGTTCATACCATGCATCTTCATTATTGGTAGCATCCAGACCTCCAACTCCTGGAGTTCTTAGTAGAGGAATTGGTTTGGAAGGTCTTTCTAGTGTTTTGGCTGGTCTCTGGGGAACTGGAACTGGGTCTGCAACATTAACTGAAAACGTTCACACGCTTGCGGTGACTAAAATGGGAAGTCGTAGGGCAGTGGAGCTCGGTGCATGCATTATGATAGTGTTGTCTCTTGTGGGTAAGTGTCAATTATCATTCTCCATTGACTTTCATTGGGTTCTGACTGATTTGACATGCTTACAGTACAAAATTTATTTTGGGTGGACGTGACTGGTGATGTTTGGGCCTTTTATGGAAGCACACTCATTTTGAGTCCTTGAAGGCTTAAAATCTGCCATGGTTGTGCGTCATTGATTTCACTTTTAATGAAATTGTGCTGTATTTATACTGTCTTAGCCTTTCAAATCCCCCCCCCAACAACTCTCTAGTCTATAGCACTTATGCTAATTCTATTGTGTAAGATGATTCCATGTTTTATGACGATTACTGAAGCATATGATGTTTGTAAGCATCACTCTAGAAATGGACCTGAGTAATGCATGCAGCGGTTGAACTACCGTTTTATTAATTTGAAGGTGACATCTACATATATGGTTCAATCCACATATTTTCAAATAAGTTTGGATTCTGTACTGCATACTACCACATTACTTGAAGAAGTTGCCTTAACTAATTGCAAGTGTTGGTATAGATCTGTTGCCCCTTTACTGCTTGATAGTTGAGTGACGTTTCAAGTCTCTTATTGGCTGAATAACTGTTGACCAGTGTAGATAATGTTGCTTTTAGTAAAATTGTGGTTTGGATGATATCCATCTTTTATGTCATTACCTTGCCATCAAAATCTGAATCCATGGGATGACACACAAACACACAATCCTGCATATTGTGTCTTGTGTTTGTTGGAAAAGTGGTATTTTTGCCTGCGGACTACTTTTATAGCCGCCACTTTTTTCTCTTAAACCTAATGAACTATATGACAGTTGGGAAATGCTGTCGAGTTGCTTCCTGAAATCTGGGTTGTCTAGTTTTTTCCTTTTTCGATTTTCTTCATGATGTCTCTGGAGAAAACTTAATTACAAATATATTTTAATTATTGTCATCTTTATGATAAAACAGGTAAGGTTGGAGGATTCCTTGCTTCAATTCCAGAAGTTATGGTTGCTGGTCTCCTCTGCTATATGTGGGCAATGCTTGCAGCATTAGGTTTGTCAAATCTACGGTATAGTGAGGCTGGAAGCTCTCGCAATATCATCATCGTTGGGTTATCATTGTTCTTCTCTCTTTCCATCCCTGCCTACTTTCAGCAATACGGCATTTCGCCAAGTTCCAACTTGTCTGTACCAAGTTATTTTCAACCCTATGCTGTGGCTTCTCATGGGCCTTTCCACACCAAATTTGGAGGGGTATGTCTCTGTGTTATGTCCTCCAGTTTTTGAGAATATTTCTTATTCGTATTCAAATTTTCTTACAGAAGAAACTCTTGTACTGTGCTTTTAGGAGGCAGAACTTTCTATAATAACTCTTGGGTTAATGTGTCTTGTGCAGTTCAATTATGTCCTGAATACGCTCTTTTCATTACACATGGTGGTAGCCTTTCTTGTGGCTGTTATCCTGGATAATACTGTGCCTGGCAGCAAGCCGGAACGTGGGGTTTACGTTTGGTCAGAATCTGAGGTTGCTAGAAGGGAGCCTGCCGTCATTAAAGACTACGAGTTGCCCTTTAGAGTTGGGCGAGTTTTCAGATGGGTGAAATGGGTGGGGCTATGAAAGAAGGAAGGACATCACTACATTTTCTCAGTTGTCCAGAGGAACAGCAGATGCTTTTTGCAGATTGAGAATGCAGAGGGATGTGTGTTGTAATTTATTAGATTAACCATGTATGTAGTCTTGATTCATTCAAAAAGTCTAGGTGGAATCTTTTTCTTGCTTTAAAAAGGAGGGCTTTGGCAAATCATCGTGGTTATGTATATAATACACACTTTTTTTCTTTGCTTTCTTTTCCTACAGCCGCCGGGGGGGGGTGTTCTTTGATTCAACTCCACCCTCGAGATATTTTGTCTCTAGAGGTGGAAAGACATGTCTGTCAGTTGTTTCATCAGTTCTGCTTTCATTCTGGTTTATTAATTGTTGCTGAGGGAAATTTAGGGTTTTTACCATATTTATTCTCCAGTTAACTCCCTGTTTTAATCGGCCAGATTGATGCACTTCAGGGGTATGACCACATCCCCGACGTTCAACAAGGCCAAGCACTCACTTGTATTAATAAATGTGACTTGCAATTTTAGTGTTGGCCAAAAAAAATAAAGTTGCCTACAATTTGTTTAGACAATGAGCTGTTATGTCAGATAGGCATATATGAATCTCCCATTTTCGAGGAATATTCCATACTTTTCAATGGAGACGTCCTTGCCAAGCCGGGGATCTTGAGAAATCCTAGATCTAAAGTCTTTTACCATTTTGCCATGTGATGAATTTAACTTTAGTAATTAGGATACTCAGCATGACATTACAAGTTATACAGCGAAATAATAATAATAATTAATGGGGGGTTTATAGAAAGAATCAAGCAACATGAGATCTTCCACAATAGAATTGAGAGTAGCATGGTATACAATTTCCTTCCCCAGGTAGCCTAAATGATAACAAGAGTGAGAGATGGGTGGGTGAGATCTACCGAGAGTTGGCATTAAAAATGGCGGACCTTGTCATCAATTGCTGGCAGAAGATGCAGAAGAAGATCCAAGTTATTTAGAAATTAAAACCAGCCATTAATGTGCTCTCTCTCTCTCTCAATATATATATATATATATGGCGGCCCCGCGGCCTGCGGGGGAGCTACTGACTGGTGAGTAGGCAACGCATGCTTACTTACCACTCAAAGTTTGAGTCTTAGGAAGATGTATGAATCTGTGAGAGATATTAAACCAAACCACTCCCAAACGACAAAGCGCCAGCACTGTTTTGTTAGCACCAAAAAATTGTATTTAAGGACTCATAATACTAAAATCATGGGATAAGTATATAACATGTTACTTCTCATTATGTTCAATAGAGACAGAATGAGTTGCTCATAAACAATCACCCAGCGCAGACGCACCTCCCCTGTTCATGCGTGGATCCTCATATAAAACAGATTCTTAATCAAACCGCCCCATTTTTTTTGGGAGAAAAAATATTGCACAGTTGTTGAATTCGACTCTTCTCCCAACTGTCAGATCTAACCCCATATTCATCCTTCACTTCGTTCTCCACCTTCTATTAAACTCAACATTTGCCAAGTGTTTGAGCAAATTTCAGTGAGAAATTTAGGTTAGTTTAAACTGAGGGAATTTGGGTCACCAAAATGTGAAGAACATGAAAAAGTCATTACTGCTATTGACACGAGACAGATAGAAAAATAGAATGAATTCGTATTGACGATGATGTGTGTGGGTACAAAGAGTTTGGTAGCAAAGAAGGGGAGAGCAAGTGTGAACAAATTCAAACTTGTACCTTCTATGTGTTACAAAATGTTTACGGAAGAGAGTAGGGCAAAAACAAATAGTTGATTGTCAGCTTCAATCGCCTGTCTCATGTGTCTAACGACTCCCCGAGAACATTGGGGTTTTGATAACTGGATCTTTAAATCCTAACTGCCTGGTCTAACGTTGGAGGAGCTGACAATGGATACAAGATTTAAGTGTGGTTCCATGTGCTCCTCAGGAGTTGGACTGTTGGAGCTCTCGGTGCACCGCGTCTTGGGTTGGTCTTGACTGCTGGGCCTCGAGCTGGTAGTACCCTAATCATCTTTTGGGCATACACTAAATATTTCTACAAGCGTTTGTTTTTGTTTTGAACAGATTTGAAATCTGATTTTCTTAGAGCATTAAAATAAGACTGTTTTTGGCTTTTTTGCTCGTTAAAATCTTTCGTTTATGTGAAAAACAACCTCTCAATGAGGTGATCAATGCTATGAATACAAATTTTAATGAAGAGTATAAACCTAAAAGGCCAACTTACTTCATGTATTAACAATTCACACTTCACTTGATTCTCGACACAGAACTTGTACCAGTCAATAGATGCAGATATATTAATATGATAATCTGTTTATAACATAAACGATGTTTTATAGTTGAAACCAGAAAAAGTGTCTTTGTGTCTATATATATATATATATATATATGAAGTAATAAGTCAATATTTTCAACAAAAAAAAAGTGTTTTTTTGACTTAGGAGTTGGAGAGTGATGGAGTTTTGGTGGTAGCTTGGGTCAACAAAGACAGGTTTTTGCCTATAAATTACTTTACGTAACTTCCTACTTCCTACTAATCTAATCAATCTCTGACCCTTCCTATAATCAAATCAACCATCGCTTCTCTTTCATCCCATTTTTTATTCATAAAATTAATATACAAAAATATTTTGTAATAATCACGTGCACAAATTCTACCACTTAACTACTACCACTATTGCCCAGAGGCTCAAGTGCACGATGCTACTTGCATATTATTTGGGTCTTTTATATCTATAACCGCTAAAAAAAGTTTTAGCCATTTATTAATAGAACTTTTTACATGTTAACATATATGATATTTACATGTTACATACTTCTTATTATATAATATCAAGTTGACTAATTTATAGAGTTAAGAAAGCTAAATAAATTAATTAATCATGAAGTATATATCTATTATATGTTATTTCTGAAATACTTAGATACATAATTAGATTATATATATCAGTTTAGAAGTTAAGTAAATGAGTTTGGAGAACAATGATAAACCGTGTCTTACGTCAAAAACTAGTAGCAATGTTTTTATACAAGTTAGACTTGTTAGTGGTTAAATTTCTTACCTTGACTTTATTATGATTTTATATATGATTTTTTTAATATATACAACCATTTATTAATGGTAATTTGATCTGTTTGTGTGTGTATATATATATATATATTATAGGGTGAACATGGCATAAAAGGCGATGAAGGAAACTAGGTAAATGACCGAAAATATTCGACTACTCCTATCATTTTTCTTTTTTGTCTTCTGTTCATTGGGCTTAATCTTACGGCAGATATGACATCTAGTTATAATTTAAATAATAAAAATATCAGTTAATTCAAAACTATTACATGATAGTAATTAAGATGAATAAATGCCATGCACCTGAAATTTGACTTTCTCTGCTTTTTTTGAGCCCAGGATATAATAAATTAGTGCTAGCTAATAGACATACCGTATAGAAATGTGGAAATTGTGTTTTAAATTAAAACTATGAAGAAGATGAACATGAAATGAATGTTATCAAGAACCAAAGATGAATGAGTACACGAATGCCCAACTTTTGATTGGGTTAAAGTTTCGGCAAAAAAAAAAAAGATTGGGTTAAAGTTAAACAAAACTTACTTCAAAAAAAAAGAATAAAATACAAATAAAACACACGGGTATTTGACGTTTTTAAGAACATTACGATGGATTGATTCAGACCAGAAATACTAAAAAAGTTCACTTAATTAAGGATTAAAATATTTTGCATCGCAAACGAGTACATATACGTGTTGTATCATAAAAGTTAATGTCGTCCCATAATTAATTTCACGGTCCACTTGCAAAGCCAAATAAACATATTATATCATAAAACTTGTTTCTTAAACGAAGAAATTATGACTTTAAGAATGAGAGAAGGAAGAAGTGAAGGAGAGATACAGATTATAATGAGTTCCTTTGTTATGTTACTGTACGCCAAGGAAGCTGGGGGAGTTTTAGTGCTTATTGGAGAACACTGTTTTCCCAATGATACACGTAAACCAAAATAAAACCATCTTGAAATTCATAAAAATTACCTCGAAATTCGTAAAATCATCTTGAAATCCGTAAAATACCTCAGAATCTGTAAACTCTTTTCTCCCAACGGAATTCCCAAACCCATTAATCTATTGAATTAATTGTCCGTCTGCTTGTATCATCTTGGACGTCACTCAAGGGCATCAACCAAAATCAATTTCACTGAAATAAGCATCGTACATCTTCTTTATTAATTATTACTGAAGAATTGCTTATATCACATCACATATCTTCATGTTAGATAATTCCTTTCTATTGTATATGAAATTATTTCCTAAATTAAAAGTGGGAACAAGATGATGGGTTCAAAGTGCGTGGAGGATTGAAGCTGTTTCGATCTAATTTGCAGCTTGGTAGTGTTTAATTTTTGCGACGGATTATTATTAATTAATATTATTATTGAAGTGTTTAATCTCTTTGTTGCAGGAAAACGGCGTTTCGAGCTTCATCCCCTTTCACACTCATTCGAAAAGTCAGTTGCGGGATCTTCCCTCCAATCAATTTCACAATATTCCCAATATTACGAAACCTTTCGTCATATCCTAACTTGTCTTCTCCTGTGTCCCTATGCATGACACTTAAATTCTGTCAAAACTCCATTCTTTTCCCTTTCTCTTCTTTAATTCACACGCAAG
>JANTPZ010007649.1:0-16136 GCA_025593235.1 Vachellia pachyceras | reverse complement strand
CCATCCATTTTTAAGTGGAATGAGGACACCTCGATGGTGGAAGAAGTTAATGCGCAGCTGCGAGAGAGGAACACAGCCTTGCAAAAGTTGAAGTTTCATTTGGAGCAAGCTCAACACAAAATGAAGGAGCAAGCTGATAAAAAAAGGAGGGATGTTGAGTTTCAGGTAGGAGACAAGGTCTACTTGAGGATACAGCCCTACAAACTCAGGAACCTAGCTAAGAAACAACATGAGAAGTTAGCACCGAGGTTCTATGGAGCCTTTGAGATCTTACAGCGCATAAGGAAGGTTGCTTACAAGCTCAAGTTACTAGAAACTTCTCGGGTACACCCAATCTTCCATGTGTCCCAGCTCAAAAGGTCCTTGTCCTCTTCTGTGGCAGCCCAACCACTTCCAGATTTTTTTATCCGAGGAGTATGAACAGCAAGTTCAACCTGAAAAGGTCCTCATGATTAGAAAGCTGACACTAACCAAGTATTAATTAAATGGCAGCGCCTACCTGACTGCCACAACGCCTGGGAGGATTTCACTACTATCGTAACCCAATTTCCAGACTTTCACCTTGAGGACAAGGTGAAACTTTTAGGGGGCGGTAATGATGAGCCCAGTAACGTTGTGGGCCATACTTACAGAAGGAGGCAGCCCAACTCAAGTAAGACACTGCATGGAGAAAGGATTGAGAGTAAGGGAGAGAGTGGTGGGCCCAAGGAGAAGGATGACAGTGCAAGACGGTTATCTAGGGTTGTGTGCCAAGGAGGAAGGATTATGGAAATGGTATAGGACTTACCTGTGGAGAGCTCCTGACCTCTCAAATGTTGGGAATTGCTGCTGTGATTTTGATTCTGTTATTTTGCTGTCTGGTTATAATTGGGACTGCGGGTAGTTAGCTCATTTTCCCTATTCCTCTTCCATTTCCTACTGAAGAGGAGTTGTAACTGACTCTTTTGGACCTTTTCGGCTAATAATATAAGCGGTTCCATCAAAATGATTTAGCAATTAAATTGTGACTTAAGATTTAAACATGAAAACGTTTGATTTGACAAGCTAGAACCATAGTATAAGTTCAGACTAGTTTCATGCAGGAAAAATATCAGTTTCACAACTCTTGCATTCCATTCTAACCAAAGGCACCACAAACCCGCAAAAAATGCACACTGCCAAAGAACTTCATGATCCTTTCTTTGTCTAAAAGACATAAACTTGATACCTAAAAAATGCCCAAAGATAAGACGGATATGCACAGCTCTCATAAGAGGAATAAACAGTCAACTCTGTCTCTGCCATGCCACTTCAAAATTTATAGGAAGGTGGTCATTTATCTCTGAACTTTTGAAACACATCACGCAAATAATGAATGATCAATCCTCCTTGGGCCTTTGAGTCGAAGGTAGATCATTTGTACCAATTATATTAAGTACCACAATCTAAACAAAAGCCTAACGCTTAGAAGGAGCTTAGACTTATTATCAAAAAAAGGAAAAAAATATAGTCAAAGAAAGACAGTATATGAACAAGCACAAAAGCTAAGGAACCCAAACTCTAAAGTCTTCATTAGGCAAAGGAATATACAACAGGAATTCATAAAGTCACAATAGAAAAGAACATGCATCGAGATCACTGGTCAGTTTGCATTGGCAGTTTAAAGTTAAAAACAATATAAATATTTCAAACTTACATGTTTTAATATTCTTTCCCCTGAAACTGATATTATTTCTCTGCGTTGTGCTTCTAGCTGATAATTTCACTTTGCTCCTTTGAGAAAAAGCAAAGGAGAAATCACTAAAAACTTGGCGTCAAGAATATTCAATGTCGTCAACAGAGACTAGAAACTTTGACAAGTTAAGGCACACAGCTGCAAGTAATACCCAGGTTGTTAATTATTGTATAAAAATAACAGAAAGGAAAATATGCAAGAAAATACAAAAATGGAAAAAAAAGAACACAAAAATCATCATGGATTCATGAGGATGTGTTATGTCAATCTACATGAACCAGTACAGTAAATTTAAAAGGGGAAATACAGCAAAATAACAAATTTAATGCATCAACTTCAAGAACCCAAGTTGTTTGGAAAAATTGAAAACCTTCATTCTCAAATTAATTTAGCATGGGATGCTCTTCTGTGATCTTTTCAAAGTATAACATAGGGTCGTCTTCTATATTTTGAAATTGATGTAAAGGGTTTAATTACGCCTTAGTTGCAACATGTATTTTCTCTAAGTCTCAAACTTATATTGATAAGAAAGAGATTGGTAATGGTGGATGCTACCGATAGTACCAAATAAAGAACCATGACCATACTTAGATAGTGAACATGCACACAAACAATGGAACGGTTATCAAACAAATCACTCAATGAATGGAACACTAGAAGAAAATGACGGTACAAGACAGACTTTTCATACAAACCCAGTCGCTCAAAGGTCACATTTTTCAAAGTCAGGTGGCCATGATATTAAATCAGCAAAATCATCTTTGAACACATGCACGAGAAAGAACAAAATAGGAACACCAAAAGCACGCAATCCATGAGAGCAAACAAAGATGATAAGCTACGGAACAAAAGCAATCTTAGGGAAAGCAATAGATTTCAAACAAAGGAAAGATTGTGTCGAAAGCAAGACAGTTGAGCATACCGATGAACGTTTAGAAATATTCAAGTTTGTCTTAATCATTGAAATTTCTTCCTTTTGATTCCCTTAATCAAATTCAAAATCTCTAATACCTTCTCCGACCTTCTCCAACCTTCCATGGATTTGGACTCTCCGGAACAGAGCAGAAGCAAGCGAAGCAAGCTTGAAGATGACGCACCGCCTGTCGATTTCCTCACCAGACTCCCTTGCGAGCTCGTTCCTGAGATACCTTCAAAGCTACCCGTTCTGTCTTTGATCAATGTCATGTACGATTGCCAATCAGGGTGATCCTTGGCTCAAGACCCTTCGATTTCTCCTCACCTCTCCACCATCACCAGCAACAATCAGTTCTTAATCTTTCACTGTGACACCCTGAGTGACAACTAGTAAGCACTGATGAAACTAGCCAGGGAGACGAGGATGCCGAGGATGACGAGGGGCCAACGGAAGTTGGGGATTCACTTGTTGTCGGGGTTCTGGGCAAGGTAAATGCCAGCGGTGATGATGGGAATGGAGGTGAAGAAGTCAATGACGTTGAGGACGGCAGTGATGCTCCCATTTTTTTTTACTGTTTTCAAAGCTTGGAGATGCAGAATTGGTACTTGAGGTAAGAAAGATGTGGTGGAGGGAAAATCTGCAGGAAAAAATTTTGGGATTAAATTTTAAAAGGTTGCAGATTTTGATTTCGCAAGTAATTTAACCATAGATTTTTTTCACAAGTATTTTTTTTTACGGATTTAAAATCAATAGTTAAAGTTACCTGCAGATTTTCTTTCACAGGTAATTTACCAAATCCGCATATATAGTTAACTGCATATTTTTTCCTTAAGTATTTTTTTGGAGGTATATAATAATTTTTTACTAGCGGATGAACAATGGCGAGTAGCTTAAAACTTGTGATTTACATGTGTGACTGTATTTAATAATCTAAACCCAACCCAAAGGCGGCAGGATAAAACCTAGTTCATTAGAGTTTTCTAAAAAAACAACTTTATACGAAAATTGTTTTCATAGTTTAAAATTTTTTAAAGTATCTCATTCTAAATAAATTAGGTAAATTGATGCTTTATAAAAAGGAAGGACTTATATGTCAAAGATAACTATAGTTATGCAATGAGGACATTAGAATAGGGCAGGGATATTGGTTGAAAATAAATGGGTAAAAATTGTAAATTTGTTTTGTATATTAATTTTTGTTGATTTTTATTATTTATTAATCAAGAGTAAAGAGGTTGAATAAAGAAAGGAAAAAATTGGTAAAAGTATCAGTTTAGAAGTTTTTATTTTTGAGAAAGATTTAAATTTAAGTATTGATATTTTCTGGCTATAAAGTTTTTTAAAACAGTGGTGCCTCTGCTTATAAAAACATATTATTTTTTTTATTAATAAAATTTTTAAGTAAGAATTTTTCACCATTTTCGCACCGATTCATACATTAATGAGAAATGAATTGTTCTGTGTCACATCGAAACTTTTTCTGTGGTATGTGGGTAGTACTTGAATGCCTTCACCTCTCTTTCGTAGTGCTTGCCTGATAACACCGTTTCCAAACGGTACATGTAAGTTAAGACAAAACCATCTCAAAATATGTAAAAATCATTTTCAAATTCATAAAAAAAATCTCGAAATCTGTAAAAACATCTCGAAATCCATAAAATTACCTTGGAAGCTGTGAACTCCTTTCTCCCACCGAATTCTCAAACACACACATAAACCTTAATGCATCTTCGAAGTATTTGGGCTCCTGTGAAATTGAATGGAAGTTGACATGTGAATTATTTATAAGCAGGAGAATTCGCCCAACTTCCTTAGATATCTGTATCAATGTGAAACTGACTTCGAAAGTGCATAACAACCTTGAACATGCTTAATTACAAGGGTTAAAATGGTTCAAATATGTAACAGAAGCCTATGACATGGCATGGTTAAAGTTTAACCATGGTGAGGTTTGACCTATTTAACAAAATGTTTAGGCTTTAGGCCTTTTTAAAGGCCCGCTTGTTTAAATATTCCAAGCCTCTTTTTATTTAAGGACTAGAGTTTAAGCCTATATAAGTCTAACATGTTTAATTACATATAGTATTTAAATGGGCTTAAAAGTCTATTTAAAACATCCTATTTGTAAATCTGAATGCACAAAATGCAGGTTGAGTAGTTTTAAGGCCTATTTATGGTATCCAAGGACAGGAACCATTTAGATTTAGTACTCAATTTTAGAACCAAAAAGCAGTAAACAACTTACTGTTCACCACTAATCTTCCCCCAAAATTCCAGATTTCAGATCCGACTTTAATGGTTAAAAACTTGAAATCTATTTATGCATTAGTTTATTATGAGTACTATTTGTCTACAAAATTTTGTGGTCAACAAAGATCATTTAGCAAATTAAAAATCTTCTTAAATACATGCAGCTGCCAAGATTTAAAACTTAATCACTTTTGTTTCCAAATTCTTGATCCGTCACCCACTTACAACAAGATTTATTTACTTCAAAGCAAAATACTGATTCCTCAAAACAAATTGCAGCTATTATTATCACATAATCCAATTCAACAAACACTAAAAGGCAAAAATCAAAATCCTTAAATCCAAATTCCAGTTTATATACATACATATATATAGAGAGAGACACACACACACATATGTATGTCGGTACACATCCGACCATGGCCTTTTGGTTAAAAAAATGCATATGTATTATATTAGCGCAGCTCAATTTAAGTTCCATTTCCAACATCCTTGCAAACTTCATTACTTCACTATGTCTTCAATAGACTGTAACATTTTTCCTAAAATTTATTATCCTTTCCAACAATAACAAATTCTAGGCATTATCTCAATCCAAACTTCCACAGTCCAACCAATAACATAACATTTAAGCTTCAGTCAATTTATAGACATATGTATATATACTCAAAACCTCAATAAAAAACTAGATCCTTCCATTGAGGCCGAACTTAAACTTGTGCTCGAGAGATGGCTGTTCATGTATTGATAAGTGATGCATGAATGCCGTAAAAGAGAGGAGCCATGGTGGTACCCTCAGATAGCCCGGAGCCCACAAGTGAATAGAAAGTTCAAACATCCACAATTATTTAGCATAGGATCCTTTATCAAACCAATGACAACTATGTTTCTCAAACATTTTCCCACTTTATTTCTTAACTCTGACACTTGAGCCACAAATTTATCATTTTAGGAAACTCAAAACAGTGGCAATATTACTACAAATCTTTCACAAATTTACTAAAACAGTAACATTAGTTTGGTCCAAACTACAATTAACTTCACCACATTTTGATTTAAAGAATCTTTAAACAATTCTTTAACTATCAGATGTTCTCCATAAGCATCAAGAATATTAATCACAATCTTAATATAAAATAATCTTAATAACAGTCCTTCCAATCCTCATTGAAGCTTATTGCTTAAACACCATGAAAGCATCACTTCTTCAAGCTTAACTTCACAAACTTCAGTTTACATATACATATACATATACATATGTATGTACACACGCTGACACAAGCAAATATATTTATATGTACATACCATTAAAGCTTCAAACAAAACTAGGTCGTGGCATAATATGCAGAGACTACAGAAAGAAATCTGTATGAACAGTGCGATAACAGATGATTTTGTATTGCTCTGGTAATTACAATATATAGTACATCAGGTCCCAAAGCCTTAGTGAATATTTTAAATGAATAATGTATATAAAAGCAATGGGACCACTCAGGGTGTAACCAATCAGGACCACAATGCTAACCAACATGCTGTCACTATACTAACCAACGACTTGACTGCACAGCACTATCCAACAATACTGAAAGGCATTATACACAAGCATATACTATTTATATATTAGTTATATACTCTAACATCCCCTCTCAAACGAGAGGGTGTGATACACAACCCGAGTTTATTCCTGAAGGTGCTGAATTTGCTTAAAGGTAAGGCTTTAGTGAAGCAATCAGCTGGCTGGAGATGAGAAGGAATGTAACGAACATCAATAACACGATGAAGAACCAGATCACATATGAAATGGACATCAATATCAATGTGTTTTCTTCATGTATGATGAACTGGATTTGCTGCTAACGCTTTCGCACTCAAATTACCACACCATATGGAAGAGGGCTGATGAATTGTAAGGCCATGTTTTGATAACAAGGATAATAACCACTTTATTTCAGCAACTCCATTAGCTAAGGCTCTATATTCTAACTCTGTTTTGGATCTAGAGACAACCTTCTATTTTCGAGAGAACCAAGAGATGAGAGTGTTACCTAAATACACACAACATCCCTCCATGGATTTTCTATCATCATGATCAGCTGCCCAATCGGCATTCGTGAAGCCTGTCAGTTTAAGACTATGAAAAGGATGAAGATGGATTCCATAGTGATAAGTTCCTTTTAAGTACCGAAGAATTCTCTTTACTCCCTGAAAATGAATGTCAGTTGGATTACTTAGAAACTGACTTAATTTGTTCACAGGGAAGGCAATACCTGGCCTTGTAGTTATTAAATATTGAAGAGAACCTAAGGCACATCTATAAACAAAAGGGTCTGACATAGGTTTTCCATCCACAGCAGAAAAAGAATGTCCAGCCACCATTGGTGTAGGAGCAAGAGCACAATCAAGCATATCAAACTTACGCAGCAATTCTAAAGTGTACTTGCCCTGATTTAGATAAAAACCAGCAATATTTCTATGTATCTCAAGCCCAAGAAAATAATAAACAGAACCAATATCCTTGAGGGAAAACATATTCTTTAGCTTCTCAATGAAAGTATGTATATATCTGGAACTATTACCCGTCACCAAAATATCATCCACATAAATGAGTATGAAAATAGTAAGCTTAGATGTACGAAGATAAAATAAAGAGGTATCACTCTTGGCATGTTGAAAACCCCACTGTACTAGAGTTAATCGAAGTCTATCGAACCAAGCTCGTGAGCTTGTCTTAATCCATAAATTGCTTTTACCAATTTACATACATGATTTGGATAATGGGTGTCAATGAATCCTTTTGGCTGATGCATAAAGACACTTTCATTGAGATGACCATTCAAGAACGCATTATTTACATCGAGTTGCCTAACCTCCCAATGAAATGTGACTGCAATAGTAAGAACAATTCGAATCGTAGTTGGTTTAACAACAAGACTAAAAGTCTCACCATAATCAAGACCAGGAGATTGTTGGAATCCTTTTGCTACAAGACGTGCTTTGGGCTTTAAAAGGGATCCATCTACTCTGAACATATTCTTGAAAACCCATTGGTTGTCCGCCACTGAATGAGCCTGAGTTCTAGAGACTAGTATCCATGTATGATTCTTTTTCAGTGCTTCAAACTCAGCTATCATCGCCTGTTTCTAATAAGATGAGGATAAGGCTATTTTGGTGCTCTTTGGTTCAGCAAAAAAGGTGAGAGAAGCTGGATCCTCTGATTTGAGTAAACCAACAAACGGGTAATGTGGTTTGAAGATTCCCAACTTGGACCTTGTGATCATAGGATGCTGATTAGTGTGCACGGGTGATGAGGAATTGTGCTCTATTGAAGATGCTTGAGAAGTTGCTGAGTCTGATTCATAAGAGTCTCCAATATGTGTTGATGCAGTCGGTGGTGCTGATGCATGCTGAGAAAGTGAGTTGTTAGTGTTATCACTAGTGTTGTTTGTTGCAGTAGGCTGAGAAAAATGTGAGGCTATAACAGTGCTAAAAGCATTATTCAACAGGTTGCCTGAAACAAACAATGGTAAACTGATTTCATTTTCCATTTCATCTGTCAAGAAATCCTGTTACCAAAGGGAAGAGTGATGCATCAAATACAATATGGTGAGAAACATAAACCCGACCAGTAGGACTTAAGTACTTATAGCCTTTATGTGTAGGAGCTGGACCAAGATAAACACATTTTTTACTGTGAAATTGGAACTTATGAGAATTATATGGCTTGAGACATGGGTAACAAGCACAACCAAAGGGCTGAAGCTCCTTATACTTAGGTTCAACATGAAATAGCTCAAACAATGGTGTGGAACCATTTAATACTACTCTAGGTAGTCTATTGATGAGGTGAACAACAGCTTAAAAGGAGTCTACCCAGTAGGAGAGAGGCATGTGAGCTTGAGCTAAAAGAGTGAGACCCATTTCCACTACATGTCGATGTTTTCGCTCAACTCTCCCATTCTGTGCTGAGGTGTAGGACAGGTGTACCTCATAATAATGCCAACAGCCTGAGTCAAAGAAATAAAAGGTTTGTACTCTGCCCCATTATCACATTGGATCATTTTAATCTTAGCATTAAGCTGATTTTTAACTTGAGAGCGAAAGACATTGAAAGCATGAATTACTTCACCTTTGTGTTTTAAAAGATAAAGCCATGTATATCTACTATAATCATCAATAAAATGAATGTAGATCGTTGACCACCATCAGATTGAAGAGGTGAGGGACCCCAAACATAAGTGTAAATAAGTTCAAGTGGAGGAGTAGCACGAGACAGTGAAGAAGGAAAAGTTAAACACTTGGACTTGCCTAATTGACAAGATTCACAAACAAATTTCTCATTAATATCAACCTTTTCATTACATTGTCTCAAAATCTATCTCAATACATGATTACTAGGATGTCCTAACTTATAGTGCTATTGAAGATAGGTATTATTTGCAGCATTACTCGACTCAAGAATAGTAGCAGCAGTAGCATACGCCTGAGGGTGAGGATGACCAGTTCTATGCATGGGATACATCCCTTGCCTTGGTTTCCCTTCCATCAGTGTGATTCCTCTCACTTTATCCTTCACAGTATAACCAATCTTAGGAAAATAAATGTCAACAGAATTATCCTCTAATAATCTGTCAACACTCAGCAGGTTTTTGTTAGCTAATGGCACAACGACTACATCATTCAAGTGAAGATTAGAATCATATAAGTGTTTTGACCCTATACCATGAATTTTGAATAGTTCCCCTATGCAAGTAGATAGAAAAGACTTACCCACTGGTGAAACTCGGTCAAGTTGATTGGAATCAGGGGTAACATGGTAGTTTGCCCCACTATCCATGTACCAGGCTGGGTTCATCACAGTATTGGGTTCAGCATAATATGCTTGAGGAAAAGCACCACCATTGTCTCGACTAAAACTAGGAGGAGTCTGTTTACCAAAAAAAAAACTAGGAGGAGTCTTGAAGTAATGCTAAGAACATTGATAACATTGACTGGATATATGCCCATATCTATCACAGAAGCTGAAATAGGGGTTATTATGGTTTCTAGAAAAATGACCATAAGATTTATTACCGTACGATGATTGAACGCCACTGTTGCCATAACCTTCTCGGTGACCTCTTGCACAAAATCCTCTGACTCCCCTATTTCCACGCCAAGGAGCAGAAGCACGATTCATATCAAAAGGTCTGCGAGAACGAGGCTCATAAGTGTCACGCTAAGCAACATTAGCTACAGGTTGAATGGATAATGAGGAAAACTGTTGAAGTTGTTCTAAATGACTTTTAAATGACAGCAACGATGCTTGAGCTTCGATCCAGTTAAGATTGTGCTAATCAAGAAGCTTAACTACAATAGCATTATAATCCGCATTAAGGTCGTTGAGAGTGTGCATGACCAGTTTATTAGTGGTGACCGGTACTTCGGCGAGTGTCAGCTGGTCTGAAATATTCTTCATTTTACTGAGGTACTCTTCCATTTTCATAGCATTTTTCCTTGTGGAGTGAAGATCTGATTTAAAATTCATGATACATGCCTTTATGGAGGCACTAGTAATCTCTCTGGCACCATTCCAGAGATCACTAGTCTGGCAATGCAGCAACTGAACTCCAACGTCTGGCGACATAGTGTTTCGAAGCCAACCAACAAGTAACTGATCAGTGGAGAACCACTCTTCATAGGCTGGATTGGAAGTTACACTTGCATCTCCAGGGATATATCTGACCGAAACCACACCAGTACCGTTGATATGAGATTCCAGCTGGTTGCCCTCCATGAGAGGCAACACCACAGATTCCCAAATAAGAAAGTTAGTTCGGTCGAGCTTGATTGTTGAAGTTTGGCCGGAAGAAGAGAAAAGAGAATAGCCTTTATTAGCTGAGGACTGTGTAGCAGTAGAAGACGCGGCTGATGGAGACTGGGTTACAGAAGAGGACGACATTGTAGACGCTCTGATACCAAGAATGAAATCTGTATGAACAGTGCGATAACAGATATTTTGTATTGCTCTGGTAATTACAATATATAGTACATCAGGTCCCAAACCCTTAGAGAATATTTTAAATGAATAATGTATATAAAAGCAATGGGACCACTCAGGGTGTAACCAATCAGGACCACAACGCTAACCAATGTGCTGTCACTACACTAACCAACGACTTAACTGCACAACACTATCCAACAACACTGAAATACATTATACACAAGCATATACTATTTATATATTAATTATATACTCTAACAACTACTCCAATTCATAAAATCATCCATTATTAATGGCTTTGAATCCAATTTACTCCAGTTTACAAATAAACCGAAAGCTCTTTGGTGAAAACAGGGACCTCTGTCTTTTGGGTTAACAAACCCACAGCTCAGAAATCAATATGCATGTCCATTATTCTTCATTTTACAGACTCGAGCTCAATTCCATAGCTCAAATCATCATTAATCCCCTTTAATCCACAGAAAGGAGAGCCCCTGCCTCTGTTCCACCATTTTAGAACAGTGATGAAAATAGTAAAGCACAGTAGTAAAAGAAGACAGGAAAATGAACATTATATTCAATATGATTCTTGATACAGAATCAATACATTGAGTATGTATTTATAATAAGAGAGGTTCTAGAATAATCCTGAGCTGTATGGAAAACATCTGTGATGAGATATTGAGTATTGGACAGAATATTATTGGCCTCTGGTGATGTATGCTTGGTCAGATCTTTATCTGCTGTAGTGTTAACACACCAAGACCCAGCAGCATATTCAACATGCAAACTCATTCGACAACTTTTAAGCACTCATAGATACCAACATTTGGCTTAAATCCAAGGAGTCTTAGCATTTTAGACTAGAAAAGGAAGAATGGAGTGATGGCTGTGTGCATGAACAGTAACCCATAACTCAGCTTTGGAGACCGAAAACTTGATTCAAGTACCAAAAGCTTCAGTTTTACTTATAAAGTGATTTAATTGTTGAAAATCACTCAGTTACCTCTTGTTTCTCAACTTTAATCTCTCCCCAACAACCTAAAATGTTAGAGATTGAAGAATTTTAGGGTAGGAGAAGGTCCAGGAGACTCATTTAAACTAGATTCCGTTCTTCCATGTGTTGTCAACACCAAATTCTCGCCATTGCTCCTCCCTTGTTTCTTCACTCTCTCACTGTTTGCTGTGTTGGGAGGAAGAAGAGAGAAGAACGAGAAAGAAATAAAAACCCACCCGGGGGGTTTCCTACCATATGCGTTTCTACACTTTTCCTTTTTACATTCTGATCTTTTTTATAAAATCTAGAAATGCAATAATCATATTTTTATTCCAATAAGTAATTTTCTCCCTAAATTTGATCCTTAACATAAAATAATTAGTCTGATAAATTTTGAAGAATTTACTTATTTTTCTTAATTTTTCTTAGAATAACTTTTGGCTTAAAAAATTATTTATACTAGTAAAAAAATTTTGTAATTAGTTTCTCAAAACCTCAATTACATTTTATATCATGGTTAAATTTTGAGATGTTACAGAAAAGTTTGGATAATAATCATCGGTTATTTATATATGCAACGTTCACATATTTAAATAATTGACAACTAGAAGCGGTAAAATTTTGAAATTTAACCTAACTATCTATTTTTGACAGTTTCATATTTTACTCAACACTAAAAAGCTCTGTTGTAGTCTCCCACTACTGCCCAACCAAAGCTTTGGATTATTCGTTTGGCTTTCACTGTCATTTCCCCAACATTACCGCCCATATCCTCCTTTGTTCGCCATCATTACCATCCTTGTCATCACTATATATGAATTTACATCTTCCGATGTAACATCTCAAAAATTTGACCATAGCCTTATATAGTATAATTGAGGTCTAGAGAAGTTATTTAGCGGGTAAAGATGTCTCAAAAATAAATTATACCATCAAAAGCTATTATTTGGAATTTATTTCTATTTTTGAAAAAGTTCATAGAAAATAGGAAAGAGATAAATTTTGCTCAAGAATATTTGTGGAACTACTTTATGGGCTAGAGGGTCGAATTAAGAAATAAAATCCCTATTTAATATGAATGCTTTAATTTTGTGAAATTTCAGGGATTTTTTAAAAATGGCCACATGCAAAGGAAAAATGCAGGAGGGCAAAAGAGTAATTTCACCCTCCCACACATTCAATATCCTCCACGACATCATCTTCTTCTTCATTCTTCTCCTGAACGACGGAAACAGGTCTGGAGAAAAAGAAAGAGAGATGAGAGATCGAGAGTAAGAGGGAGGAAAAACAGGAAGAAGGTGCTTCCGCCGCCCACATGCAATCACATTTCTAGGTATGTACAAGTGCCTAAATCACTATCCCACCTTTATGTTCTAGATTTGGGATGTCTTTTGGAAGAAGATGATGAATTGAAATATGATTTTAGAGAGAGAAACTGCAAGAACAAGAGAGATAAGACAGTGACTTAGTGCCTTGTATGTTGATTATTGTTACAGCATGTTGGAATTCGAAAATTTGAGGTTTGAGACTGATAATTTTGGCTGTTATGATCCTTAATTATATGTTAAACGATTCTAATAATTTGAAAAATTAAATATAGAAAGTGTCTAGAGTTTCCAAAGAGATAAATGCATTGAACATAATTGAAATCTAAGTTTAACTAGCTACAAAAAAAATACTTTATTCCTGGGGATTTTTCTACAGATTTTGGCTAAGGTTCGTGGAAATTTTTCGCTGGTAAATTCACAGATAAGAAATTCGCAAGAAAATCTGCAGGAACTATTAAAAAAATTTTAAAAAATCTTTGAATTTAGTAACATTATATTTTACAGGTGAATTTCTTAAGGATTCTAATGGTAGAAGACAATTTGTTTTGTAAAGATGAATTACAATAATCCAATCAGTATAATCCCATAATGAATTTATGATACTTTATACTAATCGAATCTGTTTACAATATATCATATTTCACTGTAATCTATCCCTACAAAAAAAAAACCTTACAGACTTTTCCTCTTAGAAAAGAAGATAAGGAAATTCACCCACAATGAACAGGCTGACAAGGATTGCATTTTGCAGGTATTTCTTTCTCTTCACAGCATAAATGTCAAGAAGCACTTGAAGTCCCATTGATGCAATTAAGTAACTAAAAGTGCAGACAATCTATCATGTTTCATCCTCAAGATTGCGCAAACCGTTGGTCAGGTCCTCATGAAGCTGCTTAAATTTGGCAACCAGAGATGCTTCACCTTCTGCTGAATCCTCAAATTTCTGTGACCTGCAATATTGGAGGCAGGGAAACAGATGATGGTATAATTTCGATAAAATGTAGGATCTAAGTGAAAATCTTTTTTGTCTTGCAATGACGCTACTTACACTAAATAGTAGAAAAGATCTCCCAAGTAATGCGTGATAATGGTGTAGCTCATGTTTTGACCATCCGTACCAGCTCCCCTCTCCACTGCCTGCACATTCAAATACCCCACAGGTAAAGGGATCAGCCATTGCATGCAATTTAACTAACTAAATGAAAATGCATTTTAAAGGAAAAGTAATAGTTTTGACTGAGCCATGGACAATAATGCAATACATAAAGACATGATCAATTCCTTGCCTAAAAAATCAGGGGAAAGGCAAAGGACAAGAAACCCGATGCCCACACGAAATACATGGAAAATGGGTCACCCCGTAGATGAGATTGGCAGATGAAAATATGACACTTCCTTTTCCTTACAATTTTCTGATTAGCAATGAAAATCATGCCTTTGTCAAACTAGTCAGTAGTTAGAAAAATTACCTAATTAGCCAATATTATATATTGTGGAAAAAGGACTTTATTCATGTTATGTACAGCTCTAGCTAGTTGAAAAGAAAAATAATATTAATGTTACTTCAATAATATATACAAGTTATTAATCCATCATCATTATTAGCCGACAATCAATGTGACGATTCAGGGGCAAATTTAATTGACAAGGCTATTGTGTGTTTTTTTCCCTTGTGTCTATAATATAATATAACAGGAAGCATATTGTGTGGCACTAGGGAAGTTGAAAGAAGCAATGAGGAGCCTCAAGCAGAGTCATTGGCTTTTATCAACGACATGCACTCTCAACTCAGAGATCTTACTCATGGGATTAACCCTTTCTCCTTCTTCTCCTTCTTCTTCTTCCAAACACACCCTTGGTCTAATCTCTTGGATTCCCACCTCAGAATCAAGATTAAGCCCTTCTTCTTTACAAATGTACAGTATCCGACTGCTCATGATTTCCTATGAGGGGCTTAAACCTGAATTTGGCACACCTAGAAGTAAGTGGTTCTATAATCCTACAAAAAGCATTGACATGAATAGAAAGATAAAATATTATGTAAGTGAACTCCATAGCTTTATCATTTTCTGTGGACTATTCAATGAACTCTAATGATATTCAAGGGTATTATATGGAGAGTTGTTACCACAAGAATGATCCTTGATGTAATTTGCAAAACTTGAAAAAAATTGTTAGCGTAGAGTTGTTACTCACAATGCTCCTCTAAACTCACGAATCCATCTCATTCTTGCCAATTTTTCAAACATGAGCATTTCAGTTAATTTATTTCAGTAACTTGCTTAATTTTTTTTATAACGAGAAATATACATTTGTAATGTGAATTCCATGGACAATTTTACTAAGTTTCAGAGTATTATGCAGAGGAACTTTGATATAAGAAAAATATGTTTAGAGAAATGTGACAAGAAGGGAAATTAGTAATTACACTTTCGGTTTCAAGCATGTTTGTGTAATATCCATAATTTTCATGCTAAGTGAAATAAAGGCTAATATGAGGATTAAGATGATGAATTAGAGACGAGAAGTAGATGGGTCAAAAAGAAAGAAAGATTAAGGGCCGAAAGTTCAAGCACGCAGTTCCGTGTGAATTCCAAAATTAAGTATATTTGCCCTAGAAGCAAAATGAGGATGGGAAACCTTATAGGAAGGGACCCATATGTCATTTAATAAAAGATCAAGGGCATAAAGGTCTTTCAGTATCAAAGGTAAGGGCAAAATAGTAATTTTGGAAAAAGTAGAGAAAGTAAGGGCAAAATGGTAATTATGAGAAAGTTGAAGGGCATTTTGGTCATTCGACAAAAGAAAAGTCAAAGTCAAAGTCAAAGTCAACCAGTTGACCAAAATATCAGAAAAATTTACAGATGCCTAAAAGATAGATATCGACATACCGGTCGTAATGACGTAACACGGATTTTCCAAATTCAGACCCGATTTCCGTCTACGGAATT
>JANTPZ010007648.1:0-17890 GCA_025593235.1 Vachellia pachyceras | reverse complement strand
CCTATCAGGCTCAAAGGACAGTGCTTTTCTGGGAAGAAAGACAAAAATGAAAAATTGTTAGTCTCCTCTTTGAAGAAACGTGAATGCTTAAGCACATTTTTCACTGGTATAATTCCATAAAAATTTTAATTTGGTCCATGAGTTATTTTGCCTTTGTCACATTTTCATGCAAAAGTAACGTTCAATTCATCTAGATGACAAATTGAATTGAGCTAATAATTCATATAATTAATAAATAAATAATTCTAAGATTTTTGTATTTAAAGTCTCACCTATAATGTTCTTCAGCACTTTTATAGTCACCTTTCTGCAAGTAAGCCCAGGCAAGGTTCCCCAATATCCTAAGTATTGATGGAGATTCAAAGTAATATTAGTGAGCAAGGTCTGTTGAAGAACTGGATAAAAACAAGAAGGAAGAGCACGAATTGGAAAAAAAAAAAAATCTATATGTGTATATATATATATATATATCTAAAAATGTCCACCTTGATATCTCCTGTTCAATAGTTATATGAATCTTCTTCCCCTGAGATCTTGCTTGTTTTGTTCTCTTTCTAATAAAAGTAAGACCATTTTCAATCTTCTTCAGTTTCTGTTGAAGCATTGCTATCTCTTCATCAATCCTTCCTGACCTCTGCAATTAACATAACGATGTTGAGAATATGATATTTACCAAACAGATAACACCAACATATTCATTTTCATTCAGTCAACACCATACAGTTATAGTCCTTTAGAAGAAAGAGATCAGTGCATGTGCATGGAAAATGAGACAACTTTTTTTCCATTTTTATTATCATTAATAAATGTTACTTTTTTTTATCAATTTTTTGGATATAGCGGCATGTTTTTATGGAGGCAAGGCCATACACAAGGATCCACCTCTGGCTCAAAAGTAAAGATTCAACGTACAAAGCATATCCTTTCTTTTTACCTAAAAAAAAAAGCATATCCTTCCATCACAAGGTGTGACAGAAAAGGTTTAAAAGTAAAAAACAGAAAATAAAAGGGATATGCCCATATGAAATGCTGCAGCCCGCAAGCTTAATTGAATAATCATCAAATGCTATAGAATTAAAGTTTAAGGGATAACTTTTTCTGATTCCTAACATGAAGCAAATTACCTAATATTAAAGGGATACATTGTCATTCAATCCATATAACTGATCTTTACTAGTCAATTTCATGTTTGGTTCAAGGTTAGATTTTTGTGAAGCTGATAATCAGTAATGGTTGTGAATAAAAATTACATCTGGGACAGAGTTTTGTCCTGGTTCAAAGTTTACATCAGGGACAAAGTTATCTTTCCAAAGTTCTTTTCATGGGGAAACGTCATCCTCTTGTGAGATCTGAACCCATCTTCACCATTTATCATGTTAAAATCTGTGTATATGTTAACAAAAATATTACTCAGGACAAAAAGCAAAACAAAGTGCAACAAAAATGAGAGCTTAGATCAATCAAAAAGTCAAGTTCTGCATAACACAGCTCTCTCTCTCTCTCTCTATATATATAGATAGCTATCTTTATCTCTGTCATAAACGGAAGTATGTGCATACACTTAGGCACACACATTCACAATCATGTGCAGTCTTGCAGACACTAAATGGCTAGAAAGAAGCACGAAAGAAAGGAAGAAAACTGTGTTTCACTCTGTTAACACTAAAAAGTTAAACTGCATAGAACATGACAGTATCCCCCCTTCTCTCTCTCTCTCTCATAAACACACAAACACACAAACACACAAAATAAAGTGTAAAACCGTTAATAATGGCTAGAGAGAGACGGGAGACAAAGGAAGAAAATGGCATCTTGCCTTGCGCAGAGTTCAGCAAAAAGAGAGTTTACACCTCCTAATAAGTGAATCTCTTCATTCATAGCACATTGAACTTCCTTTTTCTCTCATAAACACATACATACGCTATAATGTTTGGAGAATCAACGAGTGGAATAACAAACAAGATGGATGGATGTTGTTTACCTTGTAGAGCTCAACTAAGATGTTATCGAGAGATTCCTGAGAAATAGAAGGACAGAGATGACGGAATGATTTGATAGCTTCAATGGCCTCATCAGATCGATTCAGCTGTTTCATAACTAAAGCCATGTCCTTCAATGCACTCTCCACACGGTCCCCAGCATTTATAGCTCCCCAGAACATAGATACTGCCCTTCCTGGATCCTTATCCACCAACTGTTCATACAACAAGAATCCCCATCAAAGAACTAAGATTCAAAACTACACTATTGGATCTTTATTCAATAAGAGAATGATGTTTAAAAAAAAGTAATTGTGTAAGTCACTTCCTAGTTTATACTCATTTACTGGTTTCTTTCTATCTCTATACCTTATCTCACTCCATACCATTAGTCTTGTCATTGCCAACAAAGAAGGGATTGAACAAAAATTAAAAATACGAATTCTGGTAGAGACATCACAATACCATATTTTATTGCAAGATACTGAGCCTCACAGATATAGATAAGTCCTTCAAATCAATCAAATTTGTTTTCCATATATAAACCGTGAAGAAATTCTAGACAAAAATGACAAAGTAAATCCACATTAACTTTTAGAGCTCAATACTAAACAGTGAGCTTTATGGCTCGTTCTTAAGACTCTATCAGACGACTAATATTACCAGAAATAAAAAATTCTTCCCTTGCCACCTGAAAGAAAATTCACTACCATGTAAAAAGCATTATATCGCAAATCTAAAAATTTTTTCTCAGAATAAAACGTCTTCGATTTTCCTGAGAAAGGAATTACAAGACCAAGAAACGAATAAGAAAACCTGATCAAGATTAACTAACGTAAGAGACTAAAGTTTAACAAAACGTTCAAAAAGAAAGAAAGACATGGAATTGAGAATTCATCTTGTTACCTGAACATGCTTGGCCATAACGTAGGGTGAGTCGCCAGCGGGAACCTTGTGAATAACATGGAAAAGATCACCTTTGTTTGCCGGCGATGTTCTATAATTCTTTTCTGAAATTGGCGTCGACAGAGGTGGCGATGTAAGGACATGCCTTGACTTCCACGTTGACGGTGGCGTGAAAAAGCATCTCGCCGGAGAGCTTCTGTCGAACGCCATTCTGGAATGAATAAAATTCAGCAGAAATTTCCCGGGAAAACTTTCGTTGGACTGAATCGAGAACTGTGCAGAGGGTTACGAGAGAAATGGGAATTCTTGGAAAGGCGAAAGGGAGAGAGAAAGAGAAGTAGCAATGAGTAGTGGAACGAGGGAAAGTTAAGAACCAAATAGAGAGGTGAAATGAAACAAATTTGGAAAAAAGAAACTAGCCGTTTTATAATTTACTAGCCGTTGCCGATCGATGGTTCGTTGGTGAATGGTGACTCATCGAAGAACAATTTTCTGTATTTTCTTTTTTTCTTTTTAAAAAAACAAGGGAACAATTTTTAGTTCATGGAGAAATATAAAATAACCCTTGACAAATAGGCACAGACCAAGAGCTTGTTTAAAAGTTGGTTAGAAAATAGCTTTCATAGAATTCAAGGTAAAACCTAGGTTTCGGATAATAGATTTTGGAATAATAACTTTTACGGATTCCGAGAAAAACCTAAGTTTTGAAATGCAATTGTGTTTAGGAAGTTATTGACTTTTACAAAGTTTGAGATAAAAAGTAAGTAGAAAGAGAAAAGAGAAAGAAAGAAAAAAGATGAAAGAGAAAATTTATTATTTTTTTGAGTGAAAAGAGTTTTATTACCAACAGATATATTACAAGATGACTACAAAGGGAGACAGCAAGAAATAAAAGCTACAACATCCGAAGCAAATAAAGGGAAGAAACCGCTAAAAGGGCGCATAAGCAGCACCTTGGCAAATCCAAACGATGGAGAGATTTGTTGATCAAAATCTTATTAGTATTCCTCCTCATAGTATTCTGAGCTAGGAACCTCAACAAAAACAGACTCTATGGCCTCGGCAAATAGTGTGTCATCATCAGAGTCCACAGAGTGTCCTGAAGCATCCATTATGGCTTTTGTCAATATTTTCAATGGCGAGCCCAGAGCATCCCTCGCTTTGGCTTTAGTGGTTTTGAATATGGTATGTGTGTTAACATGGAGAACCTTCTTGGGCCTACATCTATCAGGAGGTTTAGGGGGAAGAGCTACCTTACCCATATGCCTTGGAGCATTGGGTTGGGACGAAAACGAAGGCCTACCGACTTCCTTGTGTACTTCCCCACTATTGCATGGAGTGGTCAAAACGACAGCTATGTGATGCTCAGAATCTAGCGTGGTGCTATGATATGCTTCCTTATAGGAAGGGGATACAAAAAGGGAAGAGGTGCCGGCACCATGTACCCTGTTTGAGGATGTACATGGAGACTTGATAGGTGATTTGTTCTTATGCGTCTTTAACTTGGCTTTGTCTGTTTTCTTATTGACATCTGTGCTTGTCCCCCGCGTGCTGACAGTTGTTTGCTGGTCCATAACCTGTGGCCGAGAGTTCTCATTTTGATTATCAACTTTGCTTTCTAAAGAGGCCAGTAAGTTGAACCTGTTGCTACCGCTTTCACTAGAATGGAAAGAACCTTGGTTATCTCTTTGGCTTGCTTTGGATAGATAGCCATTGCGAGGCGCAACCTTCATCCAATCTCCAAAAAGTTGATCCTCACGCGCCGTGGTGCCACGCTCCTTGCTCACTGAGGGCACCTTGACGGTTTGGTTAGCAGCCTGTGGAGCTACTGGAGTTGTGGCTTGTGCAGGATGTTGAATTCAAAAGGGATATGCTTCCTCTAGATGGCCATATCTTCCACAACTGCAGCAAAGGGTTGGGAGGCCTTCGTACTCCACACGTTGAGTCAAGCCATCAAGCTTTATCATGGAGACTAAAGGCTTAGTTAGATCAAGTTTGACGGCCAACCTTGCAAACCTTGCCTTGTCAAAGCCTTCTGTATTGTAATCTATTTTGAGAATCGATCGATGACTTCACCGATGGCCCTTAGAACACTCTTATGGTAGTGGTGGTAAGGGAGTCCAGGAATTGTCACCCACCCTGCTTTATCTCTAGGTTAGTTGGCGAAATACTTGGCTCCCAAGGGTGAACTGTAAGATAGTGGCCAAGCACTACCCACGGTCCCCCTAGCATCACCTTCTGATAGTCTTCAGCATTATCTAGTTTAACCATGTAATAGCCTCCTTCCAGCTCAGTAAGTTTGAGCATCCCAGATGGTTTCCACAGGGCACATATCTTAGAGTATAGGATGTCTGGTCGAATAAAGCGCCCCAACAACTTAACCATTATGGCATACTTCATACATTGAGACATGAGATCCTGAATTCTTTGAGAGAAAGTGATTGAAGGAATGAGACCCTCCAAGTTCACCTGAACATCCCCATTTTCAATATTTAAATCATCAGACTAGTTGTTCACAGTGTTGCTGCTTATGGCTTCCTTCCCTAGTAACTTATCCTTGAATGAGAGTGAAGTGCCAGACGGTTGCCCTGGGGGTTGGGTCTCAGTCATAGGGATGTTGGAGGCCAAGTTTCTAGTAGTGTCAATAGTTTCCACTGGTTCATCAGCTCGAGCATCCTCACTGGGATCGTACTCTCCCATCTGCTTAGTTTCTTTATCACCATACTCCTCCATGCTAACATCTAGATTTTCATCTTTGTCTCTTATCTTGACTTTCTTCGTGGTCATATTCTCTTTAGTGCAAGGTGAGCGTGGTTCCTTCTCCAGAAGTTCAACGTCGAGGGCAGCTTTTGTCACCATTGAACCTGTTCCTTGCAAATGTGGAGCTCCGTATGTCACCTCTTAAGATAACCGATTCCGATGCCTGAGAGCAAAGAGAAAATATATTATGAGAGAGTATGTGATTTGATAGGAAAATAACCTTTTCAAAACCTATGTTTCAAAACCTAGATTTTGTAAAACCTAGGTTTTAAAAAATGAGTACTTAAACAAAACTTAATTTTTCAAAAGTGCCCAAAATGGCCCTAAAATGGCTCAAATTTGCTTTTTTTTAAGGAGAACAAAGCCTAAACATTCACACATGGAATTTTGAGTCCAATTTTTATAAATTAAGAAAAAAAAATTATCTTGAAAGAGTGTTTCAATTGAAGTTTTGCTTGGCTTGAATTTATATCAATAATATAACTTATAAAAATATTAGGCAAATATTTGGTGTGAACATAAAAGAGTTAAATGCTGTTATTGTTTTTTTAACTTAAACAAATTGTGTTATTGCACAAAAATATTGTATGCCCAAAAAATTTACCTGGGTTGGTCAGGTCCAAGACCCAATCTGCAAGGATAACCAAAGACGTGATTCATCCAGAGGTCCAAAGTTTGTTAGACAAGGCGGATAGGCATCGAAGGCTAAAGAACAACTATTTGTTTTCACTATGGCTTCCATTGTACAAATATAACACATCCAAATTCTCTGAACGATCCATCCTTCTCACTCTACTACTCTGTAATTGATCACTGTTGAATTTTCAACCATCGCATTAATAACTCATCTATTCATCTTTGAGTTAAGCATAGTGGATTTATATTTTTTTTCCTACACTATTGGTGGCCCAATCCATTTTCGTCGATTTAATCCTTTATCAAAATTTGCACTAACATTTTGGCACCATCCGTGGGGACCTAACTGTGATCTTTCAAAAACACTATTGCATTTAACACAAGGCTTCTAATTGTCTTCATTATCCTTTGTTCTGTGCTCTTTGTTATCGCTAACCATGACAAGAAAAACATCTAGCTCTACTTATAGATTCCATGTTGCCTCTAATGCAAGCATTGCAGGATTAATTGATTTGGTCAAGAAGCAAACTGATCAAATCTCGAGCAAGCCAAGAAGGTTTCAGCACGTGCAACAATAAGAATGGTTGCAACTTTTGGAGTTAGAGAACTTCACTTTGAAGGAGCAAAACGTTACTTTTATTGCTTAGAGCCAGCCCAACATACTATCATTAGGACAACCATCCTCAATCATCTCCATACCTGATCATCCATGGGGGATGCCCCCTGAATTTCACCCTCTCAATCATTCAAATCCAAGGTAACGACATATTAACCACTCTTTTAATTTACCCCTTTGCTATGTTTGTATCAAGTGCAGAACACACTAACCCAGACAGGGCTTAAGGGAGACAGGCTACTATCTAGTGACATAATTTAGAAGGCTGCTTCAACACTGTCATGCACCCATTAGACAATACACTAAAAAGCATAACAAATAAGCTAGCATAGTCGAGGCCGATTTGCAAGTCTTGCTTGTGGAAAGGTAGAAGAAGATTCAAGAATTACCATCATCGTTGGTAAAATCTCAGGGATACCCATGCCTATAAGGAAAAGCCAATCAAGCAATTTCGCACACTTGGTTGTACGATGGGACAACAAACCCCGATCAACACATGGCTCATTGCAAACAACAAATGCATACCGTCGTAATACCATGCAACCTGTGGGATGCATGCTCAAGGGATTTGGTTCCAGCCTCTCTAGCTAAGCTTTAGAGTGGTTCACATTGTTTCCCTCCCAGTCTATCACTTCCTTCAGATATTTAAACGATGCGTTTGTATAGAAATTCTCGAGCAGTCGAAAGCTATGCAAATAACCCAACCATTTGTACAAAATTGTCCAGGGACGAGGAGAGTCCTTATAAGGCTTTCTGGGTTGCTTCAACTATGAGAAAGTCAACATCTCCCACCGGTTTGTTGCCAGATTCTAATCTATATAAAGAACTGACAAAGTATATTTGTAGTATAATGGAAGACGTTTTGGCCCGAGTATGGGCCCAGATCAAGTAAGAAGAAGACGAAGTAAATGATAGAAGATATCAGTCGTCGAGCGATGCATGCGCTGACAAATATAGTCTGAACCGTCGTCACTCGAATAAGGGATGGAGAGCTGAACCCTACTCAAGAAGCATGACTAAAAGAAGGAACTCTGACAATATGAATGGAGCAACAAATTAGTCACTTCCCCTAAGGCTTGAAAATTTTAACTTCTAAGTCAACACTGGAGAACTCGTTAAGGCCATTACTAATGTGGGCAACTAAGTAAAATGGCCCTAAAATAAAGAAGCCGCTGAGCAAAGGCATAAATCCAAATGGTGCGACTTCCACGATGACCACAGACAACATTCCATGGACGGAATCACTCTACGACTTAAGGTAGCAGAATAGCTAAAGAAAGGAAACTTGGTGTATCTGTTGAAAAATGGGGTCAGACAAGAAGGATACCCCATTCATATCCCTAACACTTGAGGATCACTTTGAAACGCCAGGATCGTGAACAACATTATTAGGACATTGAAGATTAGTGGCCACACTTATTGAGCAACTAAACAACACACCCATGCATTATCTAACTATCAAGCAACCCGCACATCTATCGCACCTCTAGACAACAATAAGATCACCTTTTCCACGGAAGAAATAGCATTACTAGATTACCCTTATGACAATGCGTTGGTAATTTCCATCTTTCTTAAACAGGTGTTAGTGGATCCAGGTAGCTCTATCAACATCATATATATAAATGCCATGCGGAAGATGGGCGTTGAGTCTCAGACAGTTTATGCCCTTTAATGTTGGTGTTCGATAACAGTACACCTAACCGTGTAGTAGAGGAGACAACCCTCTTGACATTCACGGCTGGATTGAACATTCTAGTGAAGTACCAAGTGATAAAATGCCTGTTGTCTTACAATGCATGCTAGGGCGACCTTGGATTCATCAAATGAAAGATATCCTATCTACCCTCCACCAAGTAGTTAAATTCTACACACCCTATTGGGTTAGATAAATCGTTGGTGACTAGAAGGCATCAAGAGAATGCTACCAGGAATCGTTGAAATCCTCCAAGGACATGTTTGCATAGCAATCATAGCAACCCATTCCAAGCTACAAGATAGACACCCAGACAGAAGAAGAGTTAGAGATCGTCACCCTTAATGACGACAAACCCGAACACACATTCCATCTAGGCTTCGACTTGTCCTTAACCTTAAGAGGTATGCTTCTAATTTTGTCTAATAACAAAGACTATTTTTCCTGGTCACATGAAGACATGATGTGGATAGACCTAGGCATTACAACACACAAATTGAACGTAGACCCTTCTCACAAGCCAGTCAAGCAAAAGCAATGACAATTTCACTCCTGAGAGAAATCATATCTTCAATGAGGAAATCCAAAGGCCGATCAACATAGGGTCAATCCGTGAAGTACAATAGCCTGACTGACTAGCAAACGTGGTCATGTTACTTAAGAAGAATGGTAAACATCGGGTGTGTGTTGATTTCACTAATCTAAATAAAAGCATGCCTAAAAGACTCATTCCCTCTTCCTCACATAGACTCTTTAGTTTATGCTATATTCGGTCATAAGCTACTAACCTTTATAATGCTTTCTCTTGGTACAGTAGATCCCAATACATCTAGAGGATCAAGAAAAGACAACCTTCATAACTGAACGTGACCATCTTCTCTTAATCTTCTATACGCATTAGGATTTGGTTGTACTCAGAGAACGCATATATGAAGCTCAACAGTTGATGACCGAATGTGGTATCCACCAAAAAGTCTATGTGAGGGAGAGGGAATGAGTCATTCGGGCATGCTTTGTTAAGACCCGTGAAGTTAATGCACACCCGATGTTTACCATTTGTTTAGGTACGATAACCACGTTTGCTAAGCAGTATAGGTATTGCACCTCATAGACGGACTCTATGTTGATCTTTCTAGATTTCTTTATTTATAATGTGATTCCTTTCCAGGGCAAACTTTTATCGCTTCTATTTCACGAGTTTGTAGGAAAGGTCTATGTTAACATTGTGTGTTGTGATATTGGATCTATCCTCGTCATATCTGCATACGACCAAGCAAAATAGTCTTCGTTTAGACAACAAAGTTGAGATCGTACCTCTCATAACTAAGGATAAGTCTTCCCCCAAACGTACTTTAAGTTTAGGTTGGCTATCATCAAGGATGACCTCCTCCAGTTCCTTTTCTCTCAAGGCATCATGCTTGTCTCCCACTGAGGGATGTAATGATTGCTATGCCAACATGTCCTTGGTAGCACTCTCTAGAAGCCTTATGGTCTTTGACGATCTATCTTACCCCATGGTGTTTAGAATTTGATAACTTGATGGAGGGTGAAAGGAATAACCTTCATATGGAGGATCCAAGGTCATCCTAGCAAGGCATTATATGAGGATTGGCAGTCCATGACCTAATATTTTACTGGTGTGTTCATCCCAACTTCTAACGTCAGGAGTGTTATCTCCCTACCGTACGATCGGGTGCCCCATTTCCATAGACCTGCACTAAATGGCCATGAATTATTTGCGACTCGACACCCATCTGACACATGACGTTCATGTAAATGATGTTTAAGGAACTTCCTGTATCAACTAACACAAATTTAATGTCAAAATTGCTAAGGAAAATGAAGATTACTAATGCATTGTAGTGCAGGTAGTCTAGTCATGTTATGTTGTTGTGGTAAAGGTGTTCTGGTCGTGGTCTGAGGGTGTGATAGACGTGTTAGGAGTGTGATCATTAGACAAGGCCCTCGCGTATCGCTTAACCTCTGAATGGGTGTAACTGCTAATCTTTGACCCCCTATGATGTTATTTACAGTCATGGCGTTCCTAAAAGGGTTTTCTGATATCGGGGTGACTACTGGTGCATCCTTCCTCTCGGACACCCTTTCTTTAACAAATGGGATAGGCATCCTCTCTTCAATTGGTCCACTCCTCGAGTCTAAAGGCCATGCAGTCCATAGTACTATGTTCGAGGTCATTATGGAAGTGGTACCCCTCTAATATATCTCTCTATTTTATAGGTTTTTTGATCAGGGGGCCACTTCAATCCATTGTGAGCGATGGCAAGTGCCTGGACAAGTTCTCCAGCACTCACAATGAAGTTGTTATCTTCAAGTCTTAGGGGAGTGACTGGTTCGTCGCTCCATTTGATGTGTTAGTATTCTTTCTCCAGGTCGCAATATTTGGGTATGGTTTGAATATCAAGCCTTTATTGGGGTGAAAAGGGTTCCTTCTACATCTAAGTGCATGTCGATCTATGTTTGATATCTTCTAGTATTCACCTCGCCTTCCTCCCACTTAATCTAGGCCCACATACAAGCCAAGGCATCTTCCATCATACTGCAAGTGTACTTGGTTAGTTCTTTATAAAGGTCAGAGTCACGCAACAAACCTTTGTTGAAGGCAAAGATTGTTGTGCTAAGGTCACAATTCGATATGCTAACTCTTTCTCATGATTGAAACATCCTAGGAAGTCACGAAGTGACTACCCTTATCTTTAGACTATCTTGTATAGGCCGTTAGGCTGCTTCCTCAGTTTCCTACTACTCGAGAACTGCAGGACAAACATGTTATTCATATATGCGAAAGATGCTATGGACTAGGAGAGCAGCGACTTAAACCACTTCATGGCTAGGCAGACAGGCTAGACTCGAGCCTTTACATATGCATGCCTCTCACATATCTTGGGGAATTGCAACAGTGTGCATCCACTATCTATAATGAGCCATGTGCTCATCATGGTTTGTCGTGCCATCATAAAACCAAATGTGTGGAAGAGTGAACTTCTTGGGTATGTTGACTAGGGTGACCTTGTCTAGGAATGAGGAGTCAGCAAAGCTACCCAATTGGCTTTTCTTTTTGGTACTGGTACTTTTGGGATCCTTCCCAAGATAGCTTCCAGACCTTCAAACTTTTTCTGCCATTCTAGGGGTAGACTTGATAGGCTGACTTCAGTCATATCCGTCCGAGCCTCTAATCTTTTGTTGTTCCATAGTGAGAACCACTCCTAATGCTCCATCATTGTTGGAATGCCCTACATTTAATCCCAAAAAAGTAGATGGGTCAGATTAGGGAATGGAGGATGTGTCATTACCTATCATATATGCAATTGAAGGACAAAGTCTTAAGGCATCCCCTGGGGGCGATTGGAAAAGGTGAATATCAAAGATGGATGACTTGATGGCTGCATGTCGGATAGGCTTTGAGTGGCAAACGCACTGACCTACTCCTTCAGAGAGTTTTTGGATTCTAATTATTGCAGTCGCTCCTCTTGGACGGACACCTTTTTGGCTTGATCGGCTATCTAAGTAGCTTGCCTTTTCACCAACTCGACCACATTCACCTCGGGGGTGGAAATTCGCTCCATAGAAGTAATCGACTTCCCTATGATGGTTAGTCATAATAAAACATAAAGAGCAAATATGAAGATGATAGCACAAAGTCTTGCACTAAGTTCAATATTGTTCTTGGAAAACTACTATTGGGTCCCCATGGATGGCGCCATAATGTTTGAGCAAAATTTGGTAAAAAGATAAATTGAAGAGGGATTTTGGATCGCCGACTACGAGAAAAAGAAATTATGATTACCATCTTTAATGCAAGGGGAATAAAAAGAATTATATTGATGAGATTGTTAAAGTACAATAGAATTTGAGCGAATTGGAGATTGAGAAGGGTGAGAAGATTGCAGAATACGAGAGAGAGAGAGAGAGAGAGAGAGTAATAAGGATTCTTCTGAATGGCCCAAAAAGTGTCCCTAATGTGAGGTAAGATAGAACTAAATAGACAGTCTCCGTCTTCCATTACATATCTACCCCATATACCTATCTCTGGAAATATAGGGATTAGGTGCTGAATCTATGGATCTAGCCACCTAGTACGAGATCTAGGGATGTGGGCAGGAAGCTTCTACATGTCCCCTTAACGTCTTCCCGTTGATCTTCACATTGGAGCATGTTCGAGCATGGACTTGCAAACTAGGTTTCGAATTGGTCCAACCCAAAGTCATTTTTGGGCATACAATTATTAATTAATATTAATATAAAAAGAGACCAAACATGGCGTAAAAATATTATGGGAATTATTATGCAATCTTAAAGAATGGACTTAATAAACCAAAAGTCTAATAACAAGTGAGAGATAAGTTTTTGTATAAGAAATAACATGTTTATACCCATCAGTTGTCATCGATATTTTAACTTAATTATTCTTTTGGGATTCATAATAATTCTGTCAAAAATATTCTCAAATAAGGTAGGGATAATAATGACCTATATTACTAAGAAACAATAACAACTAAAGCTGGTAATATGGATTCAGTCCAACCCGTGGTGTGTTGGGTTGGGCAAAATTAGCCCCTTTTGGATACGGGTCTTTATGATCCACACCGCCGGATTAGCCCGCCAATTCACTTTTTTTTAACTTTTAAAAAAATTAAAATTAATTTATAAAAAATATGTGGATAACTTCTAATCATAATGTGAATCTAATTAATATAGAAGTTTATTGATCATTTGATAGTTTATATTTAGTTTGAATTCAATTTTATAAAGTGTATTAGATATCTTTAAGTTGTATTATTTAAAACTTGAATTAGATATTTTATGTTCAAGGTGCAGTGTATTTTTATAAATTAAATTTATGAAAAAGAATATTTCAGTTTAGGTATTGAAAAAATTAAAAAAAAGATATTCCAAATCCAAATTGAAAAAATATTATAGGTAAAAAATATAAAAAATGTGGCCAGTTAAGTTGGGAAAATTTCAACCCATATACATGCAGGTATTTGAGCCTACCCTATGGTTGGCTAAACCCATGGCAGGCTTACCTCCGTTACCACCTCTTTAACAACATATCTATGAATTCATAGACAAAATTCAAAAGATGAACAATGAGGCTTTAAAGGTGAAAGGACAAAGAAACTAGGAACATATTGCTCCTGAAAAATAAAATAGCAATTGCTCCAACACAAATACTTTTCTAACCTTGAAATAAAATAGGAAAACTTGTTATTTGAATGCCCAAGAATCACCTTATTCATTTGTTTCTGGAGAATTAACAATAATTTTCTGGGCGGTGGTGAAGGATTCACAGCAACTAGGGGCGGACCTCAGCTGGTGTAGCTACACACCTGACTTTCAGAAAATTAGGTATATATTAGTATTATGTGATTTATTTTACACCCCTCATTTGTTAATTTTGAATCCGTTAAATTTTTGCTCAAATTTTTCTCAAAAAATATTAAGAATAAGTCTTATTTATCTTATAAAAATATTTATATTCCTTGAATCAGAGATCTACATCCGTCACTGAGCAGCAGAAGAAGTTCGTATTGAAGTAGAACCCTTTGCGGCAGAGCTCTTTCCAACATCTTCTGAAGTTTAACTTTTTGTACAAAGTCAAAGTCAGGAATTTATCATACATAATGAGGAATAGGACCTAGGGCGCTGGTTTTGGAAGAATTGGTTATTATACTATAAATTCACGTTAAAAAGAATAGGATACATAATATATATATATATATAATTAGAGAATTTAACGTAATATATGCAGGGGACTTAATATAAGTATAGTCCTCAAAGATAGAGAAGCGGGTTCAAAATTGTTGATTGATTACACCATTAAGTCCCTTAAAAATATTATTATGATTAAAATATAATGTAATAAAATAAAAATAAAAAGTATATTATTATAAAAATAAATAAAAATGAAGATATAATTAAAAATTTTAAAATTTTATTATTATAAAATTAATGTACAATAATATTATTTTATTATAAATAAAATATACTTTCAAAAAATAAATAAAAATAACAATTATATAATTATAGTTAAATAACTATATAATAAAAATTAATTAAAATTTTATAAAATATATTATTATAAATATAAAATATTATTAAAAAGTGATTTACCATGTAAATACATTATTATAAAAGGTTAAACGTCCTTTTTGTCCGAAAGTTTTTCTAAAGTATCATTAGGCACTAGGTAATTTTTTTTTTTGTGGAATTTCACCTAGTAAGTTTTAAATAAACTTGATAAAAATGTAAAATTATAAGGACTTGATAAAAAGAAAAAAATTAGGGGGACCTAAATAAAAACGTGTGAAACTACAAGGATTTGATAAAAAGAAAAAAAATACAGGAACCTAATTATCAAGCCGTAAGAAATATATCATACAAAAACATAGCCAACAATTCCAAGGACTTCATTTCCTTCAACGAATCCAAAAGGAAAAATATTATCTCTAGTCTCACATATAAGAGTTTGACAAGAGGTTCACTTTGAATTTAAGTATAATATATCAATCCACTTTATTTTTCAAATTTTTATCCCCCCAAACACAGAAATTCATAATATGAGCACGTGGCAAGTGGATTTAAATCACAAGGTAGTTATAATGCATACGATTAAAAAGGATATTTTAAGAAAACCAGTATAAAATTATTACAAATAACAGATTTAACTAATTTTTTTATTAGCCGTAAATTAATTATCTAATTCATATATTAAAAATTAAATAAAATAAGGGAGGGGAAGAGAATCATGAAATTTTCAATAGACATCAATTCACATTCTTGTTACACCACTTTAAGAACCACATATCACGTCATGTAACAAGTCCATCACTTATTCTCCCATACTATGATATAAACAGCCGAAGGGTATAATCGAATTTACAGTTGCTGTAATATGCTCTATGGTTTCAAATATAACAGCAGAACAAGGATGGCTTCTATCCTCTACAGAGAAATGAATATTATTGTTCAATTCAATCCAACTGCAACCTGGATCTTTTCTCAATTTCAAACTCTGCAATCTCTTCCTCATGTTTAGCTTCTGTCCCCACCTGCCTTGAACAGCATATATGTTGGACAGAACAACAAAAGCAGATATTGATTTTGAATCCAAACTAAGCAACTCCTCAGCAGCTCTTTCACCAATTTCCATGTCCTTCCAGAACCAACAAGCATTAAGCAAAGTTTCCCAGATCATCGCATCTGTTTCAATAGGCACTCTTTTAACAAATTCCTCAGCTTCTCTTCGAAGGCCTGAACGGCCAAGAAGATTCACCACACGAGTAATGTTCTATAGTGGGGTTTACTCTGCAGCATCTTTTCATTGAGTAGAAAATTGCCAAGTCTTCATCAACTAGACCAGCATGGCCACATGCAGAGAGAATGCTGACAAAAGTTGCTGCATTTGGGAGAACTCCTTGAGCTAGCATGGATTCCAAGAGTGAAATTGCCTCAGAGCCCCAAGTCTATGATATGCATAACCATTTATGAGGGCGGTCCAGGCAGCCACATTGGATAAAGAAATGTTAATGAATGACCTTTTAGCATCAGTGAGATTACCACATTTGGAATACATGTCTATAAGTGAAGTCCCATCATAAACATTAGATTGAAATGGTGTTTTGATCAAGCAGCCATGAAGTGATTGTCCTTGTCGAAGAAATCTAAGACGTGCAAGCATGAAATAGGACAGTAAATGTTGATCTGGTACAGTCAATATCTGATCTGCGCATAGTTACATAAAGTTTCAGAGCCTCCTCATGCTGATTGTTCATAATGTAGCCAGACATCATTGAAGTCCAGGTCAAAGAGTCTCTTCCTCCTTTAGTTTTATTAAAGATCTTCACCGCGTTACCCAGTTCACCATATCTGGAATCAACAGAAATCATAGTATTTGAGGAAGTTATAATCTTAGGACACGTTTGCTCAAATAATATCTTTGCTTTCTCAACCTGACCACTCATAGCATAACCTCTTTAATCATCATGATGATTGAAATTGGATTTTTCCCTTTCAACACAAAAAAGACTAGCTCAGCTTCGTTGATTTGTCCAGTTGAGACAAGGCCATTTATCAATGAGTTTGAAACATTCAAAGAAGGCTCTTCTATTTTCTCATAAACTCTAATGGCAGCACGGGTGGCTTCACAACCACAATAAAGTTCAACAAGTGCACCATTAATTAAGCTATCAAAATCAAACCCAAACTTGATACAAAGCCCATAAACAACCTTCCCTTGATGTAGAACTCTCAGTTCAGCACAAGTCCTTATAACACAATCCAAGGTGAACTGATTTGGCAATGTCCCAAAACTTCTCATCCAGCCAAACAATTCCAAAGCCTTTTCACTCCCATTTTCACTCTTAGCGTTCCCTGATATCAATATAGTCCCGGCCACAACATCGCGGCTTCGCATTTTATGAAATATATCCAAAGCTTCACCCATCATGCTACACTGGACATATCCGGAAAGCATCAAATTCCAGAACAACTCGTTCTCATCATTCAGCTCATCAAAAACCAACTTAGTTTCCTCAATTTTACAGCAACATGAGTAAAAATTCAGCAAAGAGCTTCCCACAAGATCAAAGTTCACAGAACCAGATTTTACAAGCAAAAAATGAACTTGATTTCCATGACACAGAGACCCAGAATGAGCACATACACTCAGTAATGTAGAAAGAGCTTCCGTTGAGTTTGACATTAGATTGATGCATGAGTGAAGCAAGAGCTGAAGCTTCATTGTTTCTTCCCCCTTTGGAATAGCCAGAAATCAGGGTATTCTATGAGACGACTATTCGATGTCGCATTTCATCAAACAAGTGGTGTGCTGCTTCTAGATCACCAGACTTGACATGCTTCGTTATTATGATATTGGTGGAAACTACTAAATTGGTGAGATAAGATTCTGAGGGACGGTGAAGGGTTGTATATTCTCTGAACCCTTCTGGTACGAGCCAAGAGAGCGAGAGAGGAAGAGCAGAAAGGAAAGAAGGAAACTCAGTCTATTTTCATAACACCTTCCAGTACATGGCTTGCTTCCCTTTTATAGACTATCACACTGTCCTACTTGCTAACTGAGTTGGTTATAGAGTTTGTTATACAGTTCAGTGTCTACCCGTATCCCTAACTACTAACAAACCAACCCCTTACACAATGACACGTATCAATACTCCCCCCTTAAAAAAAATCCTTGTCCTCAAGGATTGAACGCGTGGGTGGGGCTGAATGACAAATCTGGAAACTGGTCCCAAATGCACGATAAGTCTTCGCAGGAGC
>JANTPZ010007646.1:0-12636 GCA_025593235.1 Vachellia pachyceras | reverse complement strand
TATAGTTGAGTGTTTTGAAGCCATTAGATCATTGCCGTTCTTCAACTCATAAAGCTGGGGAAGGCTCTCCCTCGCCGAACTCAAAGAGACCGCTTAGAGGTGTTCGATTCTGTAGACGTTCTGATCCCAAGCTCGTTGCCACATGAGTAGGACTTTCCAGCTTTAGAAGTCTTTCCAGGCTTAGAAGGCTGTCTAAAAGGATGCGTGAGATGTCACGTGCACATGAACATTCAAAATCACATGCAGGAACCACAACAGCATGTTGATGATCATATCTACCTTCTTAGGATCTGTCTTTGACGAACCAATTCCCCTATCAACGGGTTTAATGATCTTGAAGGAACACACCAGAGATTCATCAATGCTCAACAACGCCCCAACGTCGTTGAACTCTCTACCATAGTCTGGACTCTGGAGCAGAAAATATTGTGACTAACCTTCGCTGAGCGAAAAACACATGCATCCTCGACCACCTATAACATGTAGTATAAAGAGAAGTAAAATATAGAAGACTTGCACAAAGAAAAACTAAAAAAAAAAATTCCTTGACAGAATCAGCACCAAAATTACTTGAGACGCCTCGGCCACTCTCGGCCCAGCGCTCAATGTTAGAATCAGTATCAGACCAAAGCAGATCACAGGAGATACCAGCATCGGGAATATCAGTTGGCCTTGAAATGTCCTTTATCTGATTCAAATTCTTCAGTTCTGGAGGGAGCCCCCCATCCACACACAGTATTTTATCGTCAATTAACTCAGTAAATCTCTTCCACAGCCTCACATTGAACCTCCTTTTGCATTCATTGTAAAATCCATATATCCTATATTTATCTTTGCATCTTCGTGGTTCCCTCCCAACAGGTAAACTTTGTCGGGATATCTTATTTTGTAGGCCAAAAGCAAACATATTGTCTCCAAGCTCTGCATTCCTCTATCTACATAATCCCCTAGGAACAGGTAGTTTGCAGCAGGAAGGTAGCCACCATATTCAGAAAGCCTTAACACGCCTTGATACTGTCCATGTATATCAGCTGCAAGAAAATTACAATATTATTTTTGTTGATAGCAGGGTGTTGTTCCCTTGCGAAAATTACAATATTAGAAACAATGGAATTTGGTGAAAAGCTTTGGAAGCGTGATTTATTTCAATACTCAAATAATCTATGTATGAATATGATAAAATCTATCACAGGCGACGCTATTTGCAAGCCTTGGGGGATATGATTTATCTTTCAGATTTCGTATCTTACATAGGAAACGTTTCAAGATTAAACTACACCACATGATTGTTATAATTGTGCCATAACGTTGGCAATTCCTTTCTTCAAGACATTGCAAGCGGGGAATACATCAAGTTTTAAGACATCATCCTGGAGCAACGAGGCTGGAAAGACATCGAAACGGCATCACCAGCCATTCTTCAGTTCTAAGCATTAGCTAAGTGTTTTTGTACCTCTTGGTTTACCGGTGTCCTAAAAGCCATATTATGTAGCTTGATAACCAAGTGCAGCTTCACATCAAGATTTACGTGGTTTTGGGTAGTCTGTATTATAATTTATACCAGAATATGTATACGGGCCTCATGCCAGTCTAAAAATAAATAATTACGTGCAAACACACACATAGTTTAATGCATGATGAGGAATGCTTTCCTTATATTGGCATTACATGCAACATGATCACGAATGGATTCCAACCTTTACGTATAAGACAAATAAATAATTAAAGTACAAATATTGGCATTACGCCTAGTCATCTGATGGGCCTAGATCAAAAATGGGCCTTCGTGTATGACGTTATTAATATCAAAAGCCCAATTAGGAGGACCAAATCCTTCAAGAGCAACTTGTTTTGGGAGGCCCAATAAGCTGGCGGAATTGAGGCTTAAGGACTACGCAGCCTTCGGTGCGCCGTTGGCCTCAGCAGTGGATGCATCTCTGGTCAGTCGCCACTCGCCACCATCATCTTTTTTTCCCCAAGCTCACACAAATCAGATCATTCGTGCTTAGAAACCACCGATTTCTTATAGAACGTTTCCTGTTTCATTTGGAAAACGTCTGAGACCTCCCCCGTCTCTGCTTACCGTCCAAGATGTTCAAAAAGTATGCTCTCCTATTCCTCTCCATGTACCTCTGCACAAAGTCTTTTTTTTTTTTTTGGTTTTTGTTTTCCAGTGGTTGCTTTAGTATTACCTTGAGATATCAGTCTCACTCAGTACGTATTTCGGTTGTTTTCAAGTCTATTTTAGTGGTTGCAAAGGGCGTGTATCAACGCGTTTTTTTTTTGTTTTTAACACAATTGAACCGTTACTAGTGACTGCCAGTGTACAATTCCTTTTTTTTTTTTTGGAGGATTATCGGAATCCAGGAATTTTTCGGGGAGAGAGTTAGTTTGCCGTAGGAATTGGATTACATACAGTGAATATTATTAGCGTAGTCCATGAGATCCCAATGAAGATACTGGTATACTGCTCTCACCCCAACCCCTAATTGATATGCTATGCCCAGTTCACACTGCTGTATTTTGTCTTTAAAAGTCTTCCACCCTGATGCTCTAGTTGATGGGTATAGCATTTCGTTTATTGTGAATTACTCTTCCATCTATATAGCATTTCGTTTATTGTGAATTACTCTTACATGAATTACTCCAAATCAAAATATTTGCATGTATGATCATTCAGGTTCTCAACAGAAGATGTGTCTGCACAAAACCAAGTGAAGGCATCTGTTCAAAGAAAAATACGACAAAGTATTGCAGAAGGGGTGCTGTTACTGTTGTCTGGACTCATTTTGAACCCTGGCTGAAGAACTTTGCCCACATTTGCTTTGTCATGGGTATTATTATTGCATATAATCTAATCATCAGTTCATCACTCTTTTGCAGTACCCAGGACTTGAACCAGTGTTAGATGACATTCTTCCAAAGAAGTCCCCTCTTATAGTTGCTAAATGGTATCCGATAATATTACTTTCTTTCCTTATTTTTTCGTCAGTCTAGTTTTCCACTCGTTACTGCTCTTACGGTTGTTAACTTATTGTTTTTTTGCCTTGTTTTGTAGTCAGAACCATCTGAATCTTGTTCTAGTGAACAATGTGCCTTTGTTTTTCAGCATTCGTGATGGCCCATACATGCCCACCTTACGGCTTCTCCATCAATGTAATGTTTAACTCTTTTAAAACGTTTCCAATTTGTATCAGTGCTATTTTTTTAGTACGGGTACTCTTTAATAGAGATGCGTTTGAACCATTCTAGAATTTACATCTATTTTGGAAACTGGTATACTGACCAAGCTTATATAAAAATGGTAAATGGTTGGTTTCTCCAACTGTTAGTTGCACATCAAAGGCTGCAAAATGAAGCAGTTCCTGTCTGATGACCACCGTGACTTATGTTTGAATGGTCTAGTTTGGAAGGTCAGAAGGCAGATTGACATGTGGTGATGATAGGGATTTTGTATGGTTAAAGTCCCACATCGAGTAGTATGTGTTGCTTGATGGGGTATATAAGCTCTTGACTCTCCAACCTCAACAGCTAGCTTTTGGGGGAAGGCTCTTCAAGGGTTTGTGTGCCTATCATTGGTATCAAAGCCGGTTGTCGACGTTGGTGAGAGGGCTACCCACGGAGGGTTCTGACCGGCAGGAGGCCGAGTGAAGTGCCGTGGAGTGCAGCCGACGAGATGTCGGCTCTCCGGGGAGGGTGCATTGATAGGGACTTTGTATGGGTAAGTATGAGCTGCTTGATGGGGTATATAAGCTCTTGACTCTCCTACCTCAACAGCTAGCTTTTGGGGGAAGGCTCTCCAAGGGTTTGTGTGCCTATCATTGAATGATAGAATACCAGAAAAGTAGGGAAGCAGTTAATGAAATTATTTTTATTATTTAATAGGTAGTGTGTCAGTTTTTAGGAGCATTATCATATTGTTACTTAGTGGGGGTTAGTTGTTTAGTTAGTGGGAGTTCATGTCCATGAGTTTAGGAGAGGTAATTTCTAATTCTGTCTATAAATACTCCAGCCCATTTGTAAGCATGGTCACCGATGAATTGAATGAAAGTATTATTTTGGGTATTGGAGATCTTCCTTTACTTTCGGCTTTTACCTTCTTCCATTGAGTGAGATGCTTGCTTAATAGAGAGTAGGAGAGACTGATGGGATCTAGATTATGGATCTCATCATTTGGTATCAGAGCCAGGTTGTCGACGTTGGTGAGAGGGCTACCTACGGAGGGTTCTGACCGGCAGGAGGCCGAGTGAAGTGCCGTGGAGTGCAGCCGACGAGACGTCGGCTCTCCGGGGAGGGTGCATTGATAGGGACTTTGTATGGGTAAAGTCTCACATCGAGTATTATGGGCTGCTTGATGGGGTATATAAGCTCTTGGCTCTCCTACCTCAACAGCTAGCTTTTGGAGGAAGGCTCTCCAAAGGTTTGTGTGCCTATCATTGTATGAGATCCAGAATCTAGATCCCATCAGTCTCTCCTACTCTCTCTATTAAGCAAGCATCTCACTCAATGGAAAAGGGTAAAAGTCAAAAGTAAAGGAAGATCTCCAATACCCAAAACAATACTTTCATTCAATTCATCGGTGACCATGCTTACAAATGGGCTGGAGTATTTATAGACAGAATTAGAAACTACCTCTCCTAAACTCATGGATATGAACTCCCACTATCTAAACAACTAATCCCCACTAAGTAACAATATGATAATGCTCCTAAAAACTGACACACTACCTATTAAATAATAAAAATAATTTCATTAACTGCTTCCCTACTTTTCTGGTATTCTATCATTATTCCCTCCCTTGAAAACCACCTTGGCCTCAAGGTGGGTTTTTTTTCTTCCTAAACACACGAACTGGACTGGCAGAGGACGCGAGCTGGTCTGGTACGGACTGAACAACGAACAGGGAACGAGTGCGGAGAGGTAGTTTCTAATTCTGTCTATAAATACTCCAACCCATTTGTAAGCATGGTCAGCGATGAATTGAATGAAAGTATTGTTTTGGGTATTGGAGATCTTCTTTTACTTTTGGCTTTTACCCTCTTCCATTGAGTGAGATGCTTGCTTAATAGAGAGAGTAGGAGAGACTGATGGGATTTAGATTCTGGATCTCATCAGGTGACTTAGGGCCTTGTGTTCTTGTAGGATGTCAAATGTGGGAGTTTTCCAGGTTAACCCTTGTTAAGACTTTGAGTCTTATTTTATCAAGTATTTCCTACTGTTTGTATTTTGCGTGGCCTATAGTACTGTGGTTATTACCAAGGTTGTTATAGTGTTTAAGGATTTGAGCTAGACTCTAGATAAAGAATGGGCAGGGGGCGACAGGAGAATGTGGGGAGTGGAACAAAATTATGTTTTTTCTTACTCTCCTTAGCATAGCTTATTCACCACCATATTATAATGCAGATGATGATTAGTAATTTTTTTTCTTTTAATGCTTCAACTAAACAGAGTGATGAGTGAGACTATTTATGCTCACGGATGTGTGTCATCATTATTTTTTTATTAATTACAGATCCCAATATAATGAAGAAATTACAAGTTGACCGAGGTGCAATAAAATTTGTCTTGGCGGGTGCTAATATAATGTGTCCTGGTCTCACATCTCCTGGGGGTCTTTTGGATGAAGAGGTGGAAGCAGATACCCCTGTGGTACTGTATCAGTGGCACTCGAACTTGTTTTATATTGTTTTGTTGACTTTTAGTACATTGCTTACTTGTCTGCTCGTAGGCAATCATGGCTGAAGGAAAGCAGCATGCTCTTGCCATTGGCTTTACAAAAATGTCTGCTAAAGACATGTAAGAAACGTTATCCCACTCGACCTTCTTTTGCTCACAGAAATGTTGGATGATTTAAATAAGCAGTGTTTCTTCTTCACAACTACAGTCTACTAGGTTTTTTTTGGTTGGCTTTTCACCTGATGTTGACATTGGTGATCCCTTGAGAGAAGAAAGTTATCCCACTTTATGCATGTTTTTGTTGTCTTTCAACCAACAAAAAAAATGTAATTTGTTGGCTTATTATCAAATTAGAAAATAGTGTGCCATTCTGTTTAGCATGGAGTTGATTATCTTATATTATTGAATATTAGATTATGATAACTGTTAAAATGTCAAACAACTCTCCTGCAATTTGTAAGTGCGGTAGTGGTGCCGGGGTGGATTTGATCATGGCATGAAAGAAGTGATCCTTGTGGACAATACAATGTTGCATGTGTTGAGGTCAACAGCATTTGGTTCGCATATAGATTAGAACTTTCAAGATGCGGATGCAGAAAGAGAAAGAAGTTATATCTTGTTTGTAGTTTGATTCTTCTGGCTGATTCTCATTCTGAAGAAGTTCAATTGATTTTCAGAAAATCAATTAACAAGGGAATCGGGGTTGACAACCTGCATTATCTCAATGATGGCCTTTGGAAGGTATAATCTGATTACATACTTCAGTTTAAATTATATTTAGATTCTTTGATGTAGCAATAGATTCTTGTAAATCTGGGTTTCTTGTGCATCATCCACCTGTTCTTCTTGTGCTCGATAATATCTTCTCTTCCGATCGCCAATATAATGTAGTTCTCTCTCTCTGAACTATTTTGTAGATGGAGCGGCTCGATTGAAGGCGTTTTAATGGCTATTGCTATGCCAACTGTGTGACAATGTGATTTAATGCTCTTTGTTTAAACAAGGCCTCTTTCATGTGTCTGGAGATTGATCCTTGTCTACTAGTCACGCGCACATTTGATAATTCATTTTCTTATACCATGTAAAATAGTATTTAAGACCAAAAACAAAAGGGAATCCTTTGCACGGATCTCTCTCCATCAGATTCTCGTGTTGGTTCATGTAGCTTTTCTGAATATGCTTTTTATTTGCCCTGACAAATACAAAGCTATGGTGGTTTCCTGTTAAATTTTACAACTTTGTACCTGGTTATATTGAAGCCACCTGACTCCTTTTTTTTTTCTCTTTCGTCTTTTTATATTTGTTGAGTAATGGGCTTAGTGCCAAACAAATTACCCATCATGTGAAATAAGTTGAGAATATGAAATTTGTTTTTTTTTTTGGGCTGAACACGTGCATTTTTTTTATACACTGACACTGAATGGGTCACATCTTCGGGTAGGAATTCGAATATTAGTATGTTACATTATAAGGAACTAATCCTTTCAATTACACTTAACCCCTTTTAGGTGAAATGTGCTATTTTGATGCACACATTTAGAACTTTTAGCTCAATTCAAAGAAATGTTTCCATTTTAAAAAAAAGAAGAAGAAGAAGAAGAAGAAGAAGAAGCGGAAAGCTTGACTGCATATAAAACTCCGAAAATAACTCTAATTGTGAGTAAAATATATTTTACTCTACATTTGAAGGGAGGGAAAATTAAAGGAACATTGGAGGAAGAGGATAGTAAGAAGAAAAACTTTTAAAAATAGAACGAAAAGATGACCGTTTGAGTCTTTCCTTCTAATACTCTTCTCTTTATTTTGTTTCCATCCAAACAGAGTAAATGCTGAACTTGGAAGTGTTTTATAATGATAATGTATGTTTTAACATGCAAATTAGCATGCTTATCTTAAATAGCTGAATGAAAAGGTATGGTTTATTATATGCTCTATTCTCCGGGGAAAAGCTTTGCATCTCGATGGGGGAGGCAGAGGGCCTTTGAAGCGGGACAAATTGGTCATTCTATGGCTATTTTCTTAATATTCTCATTATCCATTACCATTTAGACCACGCAATACCGTGAATGATACTATCGTGAATTTATTTGGAAGTTCATTTGAGAATAACTTTTACGGAATTCGATGTAAATACTAGATTTTGAAGGGTGATTTGTTTGAGAGATTATTATCTTTTAAGAAGTTTGAGGCAAAACGTAAATAGAAAAGATGAAAGAGAAAGAAAGAAAAAAGATGGAAGAAAATTTATTGTGAGACAGAGTGTAATTTAACAAAAAAAATAATTTTTTAAAAACATATCTTTTAAAAAAATGTGAGTATTTTGATAAAATTTAGGTTTTGAAATAAAACCTAAGTTTTCAAACGATAGTCCAAACATGCCTTACGCCAGTGACACATGGATATGGGCTCATTCTAACTGGGCCAAATCTATGAAATGATGGGCCGACTTAGATCCGTGCAAGCAAGCTAAGCAGAGCGACGCACCTCAAGAAAACCCTACTACATCTGCTCTTCCCAATTTATATTTCAGCAGTCGCGGTCGTTCGAGCTAAGCACAGAGGGAACTAGTCATTACCTAAGCCGCAATGGTTCATTCTCTTACTCATCCGTGTTGCTCTGTGCCTTCTTCTTTCTTCGGCCTCTTTCCCTCATTCCCGATGTTTTTCTTTCTTTTCCATTTGTTATACAGGGTATCGATCTTAAGGCTGGTGGTAAGAGCAAGAAGACCAAAAGAACTGCTCCCAAGTCCAATGATATCTACCTCAAGCTCCTGGTTAAGGTCTCTATGCGATCCCTATTCTTTTCGAGTGGAATTTATGGATTCTATATTCCTAACTTCCACGGAGAAATGTATCAACCATCTCCTGTCTCTGATTAATCTGTTACTGCCGATTAAATGAGTAGTTTTGATAGTGTTCGTTGATGATCTGATAAGTGCATTTTTCCGATGATGATAAATGTGATCCCAGCTCATTACGAGGCCATCGTCAATGCGAAGGTCTGGGAATAGATTTATCCACATTTGTCTGAGCCTAGATGAACTATCGCACTTTATTTCATTTTTAACAACTCAGATAGGAGAAATAACAGTGATTATTTTTCTCTGACATGACAAGCTGATTGGAAATTGGCGACACCATTCGGTGGCCAGGTTTTCATATGGTTTAGAGAGTTTTGGGCACTGAATAGTCATTCAACTAATATCTAGAGCCTTGCCCCAAGAACTGAATTTCACACGTTCATTTCCATGCGCCTTTTTCTAAGCCAAATTAGTTTCTGTATTGTGGATATTAATCACTGAGCATTGCACTTCTCATATGATGAAAGGTTCCCGATGATGCCTTTTAAACCATGCTAATGCTGATATCAGATGATTTATGCTTATAGTTTATACTGAGGGAACCGTTACTCAATTTTTTCCTACCTTCAATGAATAGGTGGCTTCTTGAAATTGCTTATTTCATAGTTTTGAATATCTGTATTTCAATCCAAGTTTTCATGTTTCTTTTTTATTATATACATTGAATTACTCTGATTAGCTCTACCTTATCAGCTTTATCGCTTTCTGGTCCGGAGAACTGGTAGCAATTTCAATGCTGTGATACTTAAGCGCTTGTTCATGAGCAAAGTCAACAAAGCTCCACTTTCTCTGTCAAGGTTGATAAAATTTATGAAGGGAAAGGTTAGATATCAACGTCTTATTACCTTTTTATAATTTAATTAATTCGCAGTGGTTTCCATTAATTTCTGCTGAAATTAATTTCTGTAGGAAGGTAAAATTGCTGTGATTGTGGGTACGGTGACTGATGATACAAGAGTTTATGAAGTACCCGCATTAAAAGTTACAGCACTCAGGTTTACGGAAACAGCACGAGCCAGGATAGAAAAGGCAGGTGGTGAGTGCTTGACATTTGACCAGCTTGCTCTTAGGGCCCCTCTGGGACAGAACACGGTATGTGGCAATGTTACTATTTTCTGAATTGTTTGCTTTATCTAATTTCCATTGTGTTTGCCAAGCATTTCATTAATATTGTTTTTATATCTTCAATATTGAACCTGTACTTATTTATTTTCCTTTTATATGCCTAGAATTTGTTAGATCTCTGTGAGCAGTCACATGGGAATCACAGTAGCACTTATTTTGTTTAGTTCGTTGAGTCATTTGTGTTATATAGAAAGCTGCCTAGATTTTGTTGAAATTTCTGCTGATTGAGTGGATATCTCAATAACTATCTCCTAATAATTAACAAATTTATTGAACAAGGGATTATTTTTGATTGTATGTGCGCTAAACCCCGTGCTTCTTTGTATTTTTATGTTGATTTCCTCTCGTTTCATAATATGCAAACCTCGGTTTTTAAGCTATAATTTGTCTCCCATCCCCCATTGCATCATACATCTAGATGCTTGTGTAATTGTATTGCAGTCTAACTGCTTGTTCAAGTTTGGAAGATTTGTGATTTGTCTGTTTTTGTACGGTAAGTTTCATTTGTAAATCTTGGAAGCAGGTTCTTCTTAGGGGTCCAAAGAATGCTCGTGAAGCTGTGAAGCATTTTGGTCCTGCTCCCGGTGTGCCACATAGCCACACCAAGCCTTATGTGCGATCTAAGGGAAGGAAGTTCGAGAGGGCTAGAGGAAGGAGGAACAGCAGAGGGTTTAGGGTTTGAGTCTATCCTAGTTGTTTATTCTGGGTAAGGTGACCTGTGACTCCGAAAGTTCTAATTTTTGCAGTATCCTACGAGCTGAAGACAAATTTGATGTTATTCATTTATGGATGACGTACGAACTTTTATGCTTTGGTCTCCTAGATTTCTTGTTCAGCCAGTGTATTTTTAAATTTTCTTTGTACTATGATCGATTTTTTTAGATGCCTTCGTGATGAGCTTTTGGATTGATTGATGGTAGAAGGTAGTGCGAAGGTCAACTTCCAGTAGTTAGCCTTGATCTTGAAAGAATCTAAATTGGTTCAGTACGGAACCGGTTGGTCAACTGGAAAATCGATAAATCGGTGACTGAACTAGTCAAAAACTAGAAGGAAAAAAAACAGAGTTAGGTTAGCTAGATCGACATACTTCTTATTTTGGTCTTGTTAATGATAGATGTTATGTTTTGGATAATTTTTTTCATCATACTATTATTAATGCACTGCAGCGAACCTTCACATGACACGGGTCAATGAAAATCAAGAAAAAACATGATAAATTAGCATCCGCTTCGCATTTAATTATTTAACTATAACCTATACATGTATATGTTACTTTATACATTAAACAAATTATATAAGTTCCTATTATGTTTTTCTGTTATGCAAAAAAAAAATCTTACTATTCATAACATATGATAATGTATTTTAATATGTGAACCTTGTTCTTTCAAAAAGCTGAATTTGATTATGGTTACTCGTGTTTGATTCAACTGGCCTCCTAGGTAGGAAAGTGTATCAGTGGCCCAAATTGGTTGAGCACTCCGAAATACTAATTTACTAATCACTTATTAACTGCAACATATATCGAAGGAGACAAGCGGTTATTGAGTGGGATTTTCACTTGCCATGGAGGCTTAATAAGCCCAACACCCTGCTAACTTGATAGGAGCCAGCATCCATGTTATCAATTTATTCTAAGAAGCTGACAGAGATGAAAACTCAGTATATGAATAGGATTAGATGGTTTTAATATGAATAACATTTGTATTGTATGTCTGCATGTGTTCCATGTTCTGTGGCTTCTATTACCCATTACAAGTCCTTTATGTCAGTTACCATGTGTTATTATCAGTGTTACGTGTGTGGAATGCCACGGTTAGTTTAGCCTAAGTGTTAAAAAAATCATATTTACGTAAATTAAAATAAAATTCATCTTACATATTTACCTTGTTGACTGTAAATCGCATTGGAAAAGAAGTTTCTACGCCTAATACAAATAGACCTATAAATATCATACAATCTAAACACTAAGACATGAAGTACCATTCACAAAACTTCGGAAGATTCCCTCTTTCTAGCCCATTTCCTATCCTTTTTTTCTATCAAGTTTATACCATAACCAGAGTAAGATGCCCAGTATCATTCAAATTCTACATCCTCTCAGGATTTATCAGATTCAGTCAGTTAACTTGGACGATTTTTATTATCTAGTTGATTCAAGTTACAACTTAGTTACTTCACTACAAATGAAGAACCAAAGAAGGGTGTCAGAAAATAACAACTCGACATATATGAAAGTCAAATCGTTCAACTAAACACAGAATGTGTGGATTATATCAGAACTTCTTGAAGTCGTCAATGTGAGTGCTAATGTCCTCTGCTGCTTCTTAGTTGTGAGTGTCCCACTCCTTCCTGCACCACCACCGCCTCCAAATTTGGCACGTCTTTCTTGAAACGACCACTCTATGTACTCTCGTATTCCAGGGGAAGTGTACACCATGTCTAATTCACCTGTTACGAACTTCACTGGAACTTTCACTTGGACCCAGTCCATGCGGCTGAGTTCCCAATTTCTGCAGTACATTCATGTAACGACGCCTAAAAATATTGCTAACAATGAACTGGAAATGATGTTTCTATAATTTACTTCCTAACTGACATGTTTCTGTTGGATGTTCTTAAAACATCAATTCATCACAATTGGAGGCAAGGGATGAAAAAATAAAGAATAGGAGCGTACCGATCGAGATTTCTGTAGTAGTTCAACCCTCCAGTGAAACCAGATTTGTCAAACTTAGAAGCATAAAAACGCAGGTCTTCTTCCGAGAGCCAGGAGGGCAAGGCCTGCATAGTATTTGCATTATGCCCCAACCCTTCTTTTGGAATGATGGGGGATGTTCTTCAATAATTGATGGCAACCAGTTCTGGCCATATTAGCTTCAGCCTTCCCTGGCTCCTGTCACAATTAAACCACAGTATAGTACACGTCATCTACAATCTACCATTTCAATATCAGGGACTCATGATCTCATTTT
>JANTPZ010007644.1:0-12645 GCA_025593235.1 Vachellia pachyceras | reverse complement strand
GGGGGGAGTAATGGCCCCGTGACAAAGTGGTATCAGAACCAGCCCTGAGCCTTTGATCTCTGGTGGACCCTACGAAGGTGGGCCCCGCGGCAAGGTCGTTCGCGGATTGGTTGGGGAAGAATGTCAAAGTCCCACATCGGATAAGCTCAGAATGATGCTAGGCTATATAAGAAGGCGCGTTGCACGCTCCCATGAGACATCTTTTGGGGGGAGTAATGACAGTTAAGTCTTTGAAGGCTTATTAGCAGGTTCTAGAGCTTGAGTTTGAGTAAATCTTGTTAGACTGTACGGTACTTCCATCAAGTAAATACTAAGACCGTGACATTAGGTTGACTTGTTAGAGTGTGAAACCAAGGCTGCCGTAATAAACCCTGGTTAGGTTGAGGTTACTGAAGGTTCACAATCAGGCAATAACACTTTCAGCACAGCCGAGATAACGCGTGTCATGTCGTTTCCCCGGACAACGCGGTTTCATCACCCCCCATCACCGGCCTATTTATCAATCTCCTCCTTCCCCCGTCTCTCCAGCCTCCCCCATTCACCTTTCAGCCTTCCTCCTCCACTCTCTTCACTTTTCGCTTCCCTTCTCTTTCTTCTTCGCTCCTCACATTCCTTCCTTCTTTCCCATAGCATGACTTTCGTTCCCTTTTGATTCCATTCTTTTCCTCCCTCTGTATTCTCTTCTTCCCGAATTCCAAGTCTTCAGCAATGGCGTCTTCCCATAATTTGGCCAGTATGGAGCCCTGGACCTTCCATCCCTGCTTCACTGATTCCCTTTTCCCAGAGACATTCGCTTGCGGCTATGAAGCTCTCACTAAAGCCCTCCATATTTCCCTCTCCGGTTCCTCCTCTGATACTGTTTCCCCGTTCCTGAACCTCGTCAGCCCCGACACGACGCCCTCCTCCACCGTTTCCGACCACGAAACGGCCCCCAAACAGAAGAGGAGCACTGTCCTATCTCCCTCCACTGGTAAGGTTTCGAAGCGGAAGTCACGCCCCTCAAAGAGGCCTCAGACGACTTTCATAACGGCGGACCCATTGAACTTCCGTCAAATGGTACAGCAGGTGACCGGAGTGAGACTGGACAGCTCGCAGATGCCAATGGCGCCGATCCTGAAGGCGGAGCCGCAGAGACCCCGCAGCCGGTTGCCCAGTGGAGGCGAACTGTTCTTGCCGACGCTGGACACTTCATCGTTCTTGCTGGTTCATCAGCAACAGGAGGAGGCGGTGGGGTCCACCCCGGCGGCTGTGCCTGCGATTTCTGCGCCGGCCCCACCACTCACTTTTGAAGCACCCCTTGGGGTGGTCGACGCTGGTCTTGACTCTCCCGCTTCGGAGTTCGACGCTTACCTCAACTTCCCCACTCTGGAATCGTGGAAGTCATGTGAGAGACACTCCCCAGTTTTATCTCTTTCAGATTTTTGACCCTTATGATCGGGGTTTGAGGAGTTCTTAGCGCTCTGTTCTGAAGGATGTGTCTAATTCGAGGAAGGCGATGAATCTTTGAATGTAGTACTTGTTGATTTGTAATGTACTCAATAGCCCTACCAGAGGTTGTTGGTATCTTTGTTTTAGATCAATCTTTTTTTTTTTAGCCAATCTTTGTTTTAGATCAATATAATTCTTAGATTTCAAGTTTATGCATTAACAATGCTGTATCTGTCGCCACAATTTTCTAATTCCTCACTTCTTGTGAGGCTGGCATGGCATTCTTTCTCCCCTTTTTTCCGTCTCCGCTTGGACGGAAAGTTGGGAGGAAGGAAAATAGAGAGAAGAAAAAAATAAAAAGAAAATATTATCACTATTCTGCTTGGATGGATGAGAGAAAAAGAGAAGAAAGAAAATGGGCAAATGGTTGAATGGTTAAAATATCTTTAAATAAAAATCTTTTAATAAATAGTAGCAAGTAAAGTATCCTTAAAATATGTAAAGTATAATATCAAATTAAATATGATAATGAAAATTTATATTAATATTAATATAATTAAATAATTTAAAATTAAATTATTTATTAAAGAAATATTTTCAGTTATTATATTTCAAAACAAAATAACTTAGTTTTTAAGGTTGTGGGGTTTTAGTAAGCACTTAAAAAATAAATTAGATATTATAACATATCTTAAATCTTATTCTTTAAAAAAAAGAAAGTCATAATCAAAATTTTAAAAAAGTTATATGCTAAACTTAATTAGTTAAAATGAAAAAGCAATAAAAGAGCAGATGGATAGATAAGTAAAAAGAGTTTTCTCTCCATTTTCTCTCCATGTGTGGAGAGAAAATATGGTGAGACTCACACCCCATTTTCTCTCCAACTTTTCGTTCCTCCCACTTTTTCTCTCATATCCAAGTAGGGGAAAATTCATTTCTCCCCCCATTTTCTCTCCAAATTTTATTTCCTCTCTCATTTTCTCTCCATTTAAGCGGTCAAATGAACAGAACTTCGGCAGTTGCACATGGCAAGTGGTAATAAAAGATATTTTGGTAAAACTAAAATATATAAAACACCCCCAAAGTAGACATGGGCTTATGCAGGAGACAACTCCAATAGATTATTAATGCTATAAGGATTAATGGAGAAGTCAACTGAATTTTTTAGACAAATTAAAGAAGTTAGATAAACTACCACCTTTACTAGAGTGACATCAACTTTTGATGGAAGCTACTCTTGATGCCGAGCTCACTGTGAGGGAAACACGCGCTCCCATGATGAGAATATGTCCACAAAGAAAGTTAAGATAATAGATAGAAATGATAACCAGACTTTAGTATGGAGGAATATGGTGACACGGGGAGCACGCAACTGAGAGAGAATGATCAGTAGCCGCTGCTTGAATACCATTCCCGTGAGGCTACACGAGCTGATGAACCAATGGTGGTCCCACAATCACCTAATAATCTGGCCCCCATTAATCCTATGACTGAGGATATTTCCTTAGAGTATCCGTCAGGTACAATAACCTCTTTCAAGGATAAGTTGCTAGGAAAGGCATCCACATGCCACAATCCACAAATAGCTTGTCAACTGACCTAACCATTGAAAATGGTGATGTTGAGGTGAACTTGGAGGGTTTTATCCCTTCCATCACTTTCTCTCAGAGGATTAAGAAACTTCTGTCCCAATGCATGAAGTATGTAGTAATTGTCAAATTGCTAGGACACTTCATTGAATAGGACGTCTTGTATTCTAAGATTTGTATTCTGTGGAAACCATACGAGGGATTTAAGCTAACTCAACTAGAAGGGGAGTGTTACATGGTGAAGCTAGAAAAATGCAGAGAATTATCAAAACGTGATGTTAGGGGGCTATAGGTTGTATTTGACCACTACTTAATGGTTCACCCACTGGAATCGAGTATCTCACCTACCAACTTAGAGATTAAGCAGTTATATGGATGGGTGAGACTCCTTGGGCTACCTTATCATTACTACCACAAGAGTGTCTTAAGAGCCATTGGTCAAGTCATCGGCCAGGTTCTAAGAATATACTATAACACAGAAGGCTTCAACAAGGCAAGGTTTGTAAGGTTGGTTGTCAAACTTGATCTGACCAAGCCTTTAGTTTCCATGATTAAACTAGATGGCTTGACACAGTTTGTTGAGTACGAGGGTCTTCCAACATTTTGCTATAGCTATGTGCATTATGGACATCTTGAGGAAGCTTCAAAGAACCATAAGTGATTTTGTTACACACAATGAACAATGGAAGTGGTGTGAGTTTAAGGAAAAATTACCCTAGGACACCTTACTGCACTTCAGGAAGATTAGGTCACCACAGAGCCAAGATGCCCATGATGACATCATTTGGCATTGGGGATGAAGAGAGCACGTCATGGAGCCTTGCTTGGAATATAAAAGGACCCCAAAGAGTTAAAACCTTCATATGGTTGGTACTTAAAAACAGACTCCTCACTAATAAGGAAAGAGTGCGAAGGAATATGGCAGATGATAACACTTGTGCAATTTGGGGAAACGGGCCTGATGATATTGATCACATACCAAGAAAATGTTTGTTAGCTAAGGCATGCTAGTATCTTATCGTACCAATCCAAAGCCTCCCAAGTTTTGTCACTACGTATTTTCACAAGCTGGTTGCATGCAAATATGAAGATGCAAAATAACGATCCTCAATGGTGCATCACCTTTGGAATTCTCTATTGGTGACTCTCAACTGCAAGAAACCTTCATATCTTTAGCAATGAGAGGACACTCAAACGCCATGATTGGTTAACAAGGCTCTAGCTCTCACTTATCACTCCCTCCAAACGCTAGGATTTTGTAATCTTTTCCCACCTGATTAAGCTCTACTTTTATTTCTTTTACCATAGCAGTTTCGAAGATTGTAATTTTCCTATTCATTTCTTATCACTTTATTTAGACTCTCTGGGATCTACCTATTGGTAAATAAAGCTTTTTCACTAGGAAAAAAAAATAAACTACTACCTTTAGTCTCTAAGATAAGACTTTTATTGGTGAGATTAAGAAAATTAAATGCATTTTCACATGTATCATTTAATTTGTTCTCAAGTGCCTTGGGGAAGTTCAAGTACCAGATGACATTGTGAATGTTGTACATGATTGAATTTCTTCAGCTCATACATATATGCATTTAGTATGGAATGGTGAACCGGGTGATAGTTTTACGTTCTCCAGATGAGGGGACCCCTTTGTCTGTAATTTATTTGTTCATATTGGTTTGGAGAAGGAGACACATTTGATACGTAATGAAGTTGATGAGGACAATTGACTACCATTCCGACTTAAGAAAAATATATGACACGACCGTTTGTTTGCCGATCACGTTATTATTTAGCTTGAAAAGGCTCGTCCAATTAAGGCATGCCTGCATGACTTTTGTGCAGCTTCGAAACAGAAGATGAATAATGCTAAATCTCAGATCTTCTTCTATAAATATACTCGGATGATGAAGGGAATCAGCTAGTTCTTGGGGTTCATTCAAACGAACAATCTGGGAAAATACTTGGAAGCTGATATTCATCGATTCCCTTTAATTACAGCAAGCATGCGATCCTCCTCTTTGTGTGCACTACAGAGGAGGATGAGGGAGGCTTGGGTTTAATTTCATAGTATTAAGGGCAAAGATTATATGCTTTCTAAGTACGCTACGTTCCTTTCGACTGCATTTCTTTCTCTGTTGTTCTTGGTGGATAGAAACTGCAAAAACAGGGTACTTTATTATACTTGTTATCTCTGCTATCTCGTGGACAACTTCTTTTGACTTCTGCATCGAGAGAATACCTAACAAAGTAAACGAATATTATATCCTGGATTACGTTCCTTCACGTCAAGTTGCGTAGAAATAAGCTTAGCCCAAGATGGATGTAAAAGTTGATTCAACGTAAAAAAAATTAATTAATTTATTGTCAGACAACTTGGTAGTAATGTTTAAAGTAATGGCAAGCATGGTCTTGTTAAGTCAAGAGGATTAACGATAAGAAAATAGTATATGACTGGGGTTAGGTTTGTATGGGGAATAATTTGACCTGGAGTCTAGAAATGTCCCTAATTAAAAACGATCAAACTGGGCAATGTTGAACAAGTGAAAGTTATATTTTTGCTGGTGTCAAGTCCATCGAGAATACAAAACAATCGAAAAAATTAAACTCAAGAGGCTCTAATTAATTCAGAGTGACCCTAGTTTACGAATCACGTCATCGTGTGTGTTGGTCATTTAAAATAAGTGAAAACAAGCACTAAACGAAGTCCTTTTCTTCTCCTGCTTTCACTTACTTAAAGCAATTTTACCTCCTGAAAAATATAAATATATGTGAGATAAACTTTATGTTATAGATATGAAAAATATCATTCGTTTATGGAAGCAACCTGGTCTTAATTTTGCAGAGAAAGATATGGAGGAAAGAAAGAGGTGAAGAGATTGCCACGCGTTGGTACTTGGCAGACAGCTATAAGCTTCTCCATGAAGAGATCTCATTTCTTCTTTTACAAGAAAGAGGTATTAGTTTTTCGTACGTGTAGGTTTGGAAAGAACTTCTCAACGATACATGTAAATTAAAATAAAACCATCTTAAAATCTGTAAAAATCATTTCGAAATTCATAAAAATCATCTTGAAATCTGTAAATTCTTCCTAAATTCCGTAAATTTTTCACGGAATATGTAAACTCATTTTTTCCAACGGATTTTCAAGTGTTGCAGTATGTGTGTAACTGTAGTGTCCAGCGTACTGTACATTACATCTAGACCAGTGTCGCATTAGTTTTATGCTTCAAAAGTAGTCTGCTCTCTACAAATTAATAAATAAAGTCGTAGGAAAACACATTATTTATATGTTATCGATAATGTGATGTGTTTTGAATATGCAGGGTATATATAATACACTGGCTAATTATTTTAGTCTGGTGGTTTTTATTCGATTATAGTTTGACCAAGCAGTCCCTCTGGTCCCATAGATTGAGCTACAATAATGAAGTTTAGAACCATGAGAATGAGATAAATAAGTCTAGATGGCTACAGATTCAGGAGTTGGAGCACTGTGACGAATGCGATAACGTAAGCAGTTGAAAAGAGGGTCCGAGCTTGGTTGATGGATGGGGATGGGGATGGCAGTGACACTGTGGTCAATTCTTCTTACAGTGTTTGTTCGGAATCACATTGTGGCTATAAGATACATTTTAGATCCAAATGTTTGTTACTTTACAAATTCTAGCATTCCGTAATAACTTCTTTTAAATACATTTTAAGTAAAAAATTTATTTTTAGTAAAATAAATGCATTATGAATCAAACGTTTATCTAAACATAAATATATTCTGCCAAAATGCATTATCCAACAATTTTTCAAACAAGCGGCGCAAGGATAAGAAATAGACTTATTCCAAGTAAGGGTTCTTCTGGAAGACCGTTTGAAAATAAGTTTTACGGAATTTGAAACAAAAGCTAATTTTGAAAAATAAATCTTGAGAGAATAACTTTTACGGATTCTAAAGCAAAACCTAAGTTTTAAAAGGTATTTATGTTTATAAAGTTAATGGCTTTTACGAAGTTAAAGGGAAAAATTAAGTAGGAAAGAAGTGAGAGAAAGAAAAAGAAAATAGAAAAGAGAAAATTTATTAGGAGAGATGATGTGATTTGATAAAAAAATAACTTTTTCAGAATCTAAGTCTTGTGTCTAAATACTTTTCCTCAAAAAATTTTATATTTAAAAACATAAATTTTGACGTCAAAACCTGTATTTGCCTATTCAATCATGCTCTAAATTTAACCCGTACCACCGTAGATAATGATTAAGGATCTTGGTAATTTATGGCTGCTTTCCACTGACTCATGATCTAGTGTTCCCTGGTGAGCCAATCATAGCTGACGCGCTTTGATGGGACCCACTTTCAGTCCTTTTGACCGTTAACTCCCAAGTACTTCAGCATCCGCCCCATGGATCCAAATTATCAATGTTCCATAATCCATCCCCAAAATAAATAAACAAGAGCACACGCACGCTATTCTACAAATTACTTAACCAGTCAATACAATTTTTAATCATTAATTGTATCTTTATTTTTATTTTGATCCTGTAAGAGTAACATGACATAGGATTTTTATTAAATCATAGATACTAATATTTTAAATAAAATAAATTTTAAAATTTGAAAAATAAAAATTAGAATGAGAATAAATTTGAAAAGTAAATGAATACCATTGACCCTTGAGGGAATGAAGACAAACGAAGGGCGGGCGAATGGCAATTAATGTGAGGCGAGAGATGGAAAGCGACAGCTTTAGGGGGTTGACCCAAGTAGTTGCATGTGTCTGGTTGCCCCATGTGGATGGTGGACCCCACCCCGATGACATCTCCTCTGACTTCTACAGTCTTAGTCAAACCTGTCGCTCTCTCCATTTTTCACCTTTTACTGTCTCGTTTTACGGTTATGCCCTCTCTCCCTGACGTCATGCTCGCTTCACTACTCCCTCATCGCCTCCAACCAAGTTTTACAGGAGGAACCAGTAGTGTGATGCACACCATGGAGGGCCACTCTAGTTAACACATCAACAATCATATCATCCTATACTACGTTTTTAGTTGATTTTTTGGTTATAATAAAGAGGTTACGTAACTACTATATTTATAATTTTTAAGCTAATTTACCTAATTTATAAACCTATACATAATCTAATGATGCATATAATAATTTCACAATGTGTTATAATTAAATTATTTATTTAGGTTTTTAATCACATAAAAAAATCAACTGACTGTTATATTAATAACACCTATATTTAAATGCCAATGCCATAGACTTCTTACTGAGATTCAACCCAAAAAGAAAACAAAAAAGAAACTTCTTACTAGCAACATGTTGGTGTAGCTTAATATGATAAACCCATCCGTAGTTCAAGTAGACCATGCCCGGATTTAACACCAGTTTATTTTACTTTTAAAATGGATCAATTACTTGTGCGTTTATCTCCCCTTGCAACCGCACAACTATAGTCAAAGTTACAGACAACTCAATTTGAAACACTTCACTAACCAAGACCAGGTTTGGGTCCAGCTTATCTCAAAACCAAAGCTTTGGGTCCAAAACTATAACTTTGATGGTTAAATTTATTTTGGGTTTTGAATGAGTTTTACTAAAACCATGGTTTAGGTCAATACCCTGGTCTGCAAGGTCCTCCCAAACATGCTCACATTTAGAAACCGATCCATGTTAGCCTAGGCATCTGATTGAAACAAACTCTACTAGCATTGAAAATTTGGGATGAATCCCCGTTTCCCAAATTAATTATAGAATGTGACATTCTATGATATACAACTAAAGTTTTACATAGTGCAACTAATGTGACATTCCTACGATAGGCAAATGAGTTTTCATAAATATGCAAAACGATCAATATGCAAATGCAAATGAACTTTTGCAATATACCAATGCAAGTGAACTTCCGCAATATGCCACTAAGGTTTTATCATATGCAAATAAACTTCCATTAACTTTAAAATTGATTAGGTCACATTTTACAATTAATTTGTTAACGGGAGATCTATCCCTAATTCTCTCTCAGAAAATTTTTCTCACACACCTACTCACTCACGGGGCGGTGCGGGTTAAAGCGTTCCGTAACTAGATTCTTGCATTAAGCAATAAGCCTCTTCTATCTGTATCATAATAGCAGAAATCAAGTATAACGATATAATTACCCGATCACAATCACTTCCCTAGGGGATTCTTTGTTAAAATACACTCTACAAGTAGCCAAGAGTTGCCATGGTGATGAATTAGAGCTCAGTTACAGGAGTAAAAAAAAAGATCCTTGCTTCCAGCCTCCTAAACGCATGAATTTCCAAGGTACAAGAGAATAGTGAAGGGAATAAAGCTAGTTGAATCAGGTGTGCATTTCCAGCGGATAAAGCACGATTATTTTTGAATAACTTCTTTGTGCGCCTTGTATGAAAGAATGACATTCCATATCAAAGATATAACATTCGCAGCAAGGACCTGCAATTGATCCACACAACAGTTGCATAGACTTCAAAAAAAATGGAGGATCAAATCTGGAGAAGACAGAACTAAAGAGTAGAAGCTAGATATGATGAACTCATAATATCATGTGTCAAGACGACAGCCTTTATGGGGATAGAGGTAACAACACCATTATGTCTTATTCCCTTCTGTTATAGAAGTAAAATAGATAGCCTCCATATATTGATCTAGACAAGCCCGAAGAAAATTCCTCTTTCAAAAGACCCCAATTTTCCTTACTAAACAGCTACTTTCAGATGAGTTAGGAGAATCCGTCATTCACACTGTAGATGTAAAATTCTTCAGAGTGATAAAGAAGACTTTATTCTTAAAGTCAAATCAACACACTGCATGCATTTAGTCAGATAGCCTAACCTGGAATTGCTGTGGGACGAATCTAAAGTTGAGAAACTGAAAAGGTATCCATAGTTGCCAGTTTGCTAGAACAGCCGAAAACCACGCCTACAAAAGGAACTTTGTGCATGAACATGCAGTGCGCTCTTTAAAACAAGGCAATTCTATCTGGAAACCATTTTATAAGCAGATAAAAGTTTGAACTGTAGCACCACCTGTTGAAGCTTGGGTATAACTTGTGATGGTTTCCCCTCTAGAGTTACCAGCGTGGACAGAAATACCCCAATGAATGTGGGAGCGAACAAGAACTGCAGTCATATTTCACTGCATTAACAATTAAAATGTCCGACGAGCAAAATAAAACACAATAGATACAAAGTGGCAAAAGATGGTTGATAGACCAACAAGTAACCTCACCTGATCCAGTAAAAGCCGCAAAAAAGCACCAGATGCACCGGGCAGAGTGACTAGTTTACTCAGATACAAGTACCTAAAAGATTCATTGATAAAAAAATTTAAAAAAAAATAAAAACAGGTGTCAGGGGAGCTAATGGATCAATAAATAATAATTATCTTCATAAGAGTCCTGCAGTATTTTGACAGAATAAATGCAACCATAACTTAAAATGATCCTACCATTTTTTTCTTAGATAAAAATATCATTGCACTAATTGATAATGATATTGATAGCATCCGGATGGGCGCAGAAGCTTTACCATAAATGCAATGTCGGACCCACCAACACAAAACCCAACAGGGTAAAGAGGAAAGTCCTCTTGCCATCCAGTGATGGCACTTGATCTATCACAAGCTGAGAAAGATAAGACCAATCAGGAAAAATTAAACTCCAAACATGTAAGTGAAAGGAAAAGCATGCAATATAGCAATATTTTTTTTGAAAGAACACTACACAGAACTAACAAATTTTGATGGAGAATCCACTAAAGCTTATCCCTACTGCAAGCATACTTGAAACAATAGGATAGGGATCAGCAAAGAGAACCTTCCAAGGACCAATCCTCTAAGTGTCATATGGTAATCAACTTATAATTCATGCCATCACGCAAAGATATGAAAGCAAATATTCAAATGTTTTGTGACGGTTTCATAATTTTCACATATAAAAAATAGTTATGAACTGCACATGCTACTGCCAATCAGTTGAGGAAGCAAAACAAGTAAAAAATTATCAATATCAACTAGATGAGTATTACCTGACAAATCAAATCTCCAATTAATGTCAATAGTGCAGATGTTAGAGCCTTAACTGAAATAGGATACTTTCCAAGAAGAGTCAGGTACCTGTAGCGTAAGTTGAGACAAGTTTTCAAAGCTGAGAAGAGCGAATATAAATAGATTGAAAAGAAAAAAAATGACCAAGGCAACCAATTCTTGTATTCCCAGACTACAAGGCACCCTTGAAAAAGAGCTATAAATTCAACAAAAGATTAATCCTACATGCCACATTACATGGTCCCACCCAAAAACAATATGTGCTTGTTTGGAAACTCCGTTGGGAGAAATGGGTTTACAGATTCCGAGGCATTTTATAGATTTCAAGATGGTTTTACGGATTTCAAGATAGTTTTTATGGATTTCGAGATGGTTTTTACAGATTTTAACATGGGTTTGTCTCGGCTTACGTGAACCGTTTTGGCAACGATGTTGCCAAACAAGCACTATAATGGCAATGCAGCACTGCCTTGAAGTTGGAATCTTAAATAAAACTTCAATCTTAGCAGAACAAAAGCATTATCATTGTGTGCTCCTTATTTGATCAGCATTTTATTAACCTCATATATTCAACTTTCTAGCAACTTCCTGGAACTTCTTTTTGCTTCTTTAATAAGTGCTTGGGTAGCTATATGATAAGAAACAGGGCATAGCCTGCTTTTGACATCCAATCCATAGGAGGTTGTTCGTAGTGGATATATAATTGTATAAAGCAGACCATTAAGAGGAAGACCAGATATGTTATGACCAAGTTGTGACATAACAGGTAGTATCAGGCCATTAGCTGGAACCTGAGTATTTACTGGTGGAACGAAATAGGAATGTTAAGCTACAAGTACCACAGTGACAACAAAAGATGATATGCATTTCAGTGATTGAGTCAACCTGCCATACTAAAATATTCGTGAGACATTAGACCGGAAATTTTCACTGTTGGATAAAAGCAGGTGGAGAACGAGAATAAATAGACGAAAAGAGTCGGAGACAGTAAAGAAAGAAGGAAGTGTTTGCTAATTAAAGGGAGACATAGTGTACTGCATTTTTTGTCCGTTCTCTAGATGTTTGTTCACTGTGACTTAGCAATTCAGTTACAAGGCACCATTTTTTCTTATGGAGAAGATGCTCAAGTAGGAGATTGAATTGAAACAATAAACGTGCATAAACCAGAAGAAATAATGAGAAAAACACCCTATTACCATGACAACAAGGACCAATTTTCTCCTCCATCGCCAACTCCATCGCTTCCACTGCCGCTGCCTTCACCTGCCCCACCGGAATCCCCACCTCCAGTACTCCCATATCCACCAGAACCAGCACCCGCCATAGCCGAAACCCAAAAATGATCGGAGCCTAGGTGGTTAAATCCCACCCCAGAGCAACCCAAGTCCTTAAATACTGCTGCATGGCTACAGTTCAGAGGATAATAGTGTAAGTAGTCTGAGTAGCTTCGAATCGCACTTGTTCGAATTGGAGTCGCCGGAAGATGACCATGATGGCGGAAATGTGAAAGCGGTCCCCGTGAGAATTTCACGGCACGATAAAATTGCAGAGATTTTTGGGTTAGACTTG
>JANTPZ010007643.1:0-14931 GCA_025593235.1 Vachellia pachyceras | reverse complement strand
AAACTTGTTTGGTAGGATGGAAGAAGTGTGATATAATTTATAATTAAAATATGTATACCTAGTGTGAAAGTACCAAAATGCCCCTAACCCTAAAAAAAACTCTCTCGCCTCTCACACAGCTCAGATTCCAGAACCATCTCCGCCTCTCACCTCTCTGCCTCTCATCCACCTTGTTGCCTCTCATCCTGTTCGTCGCCTCTCTGCCTCTCACAGCTCAGTCTTCTCTGCTCTCTCGCCTCTCATCCCCTTCGTCGCACTCCCTTTGATGCTCTCTGCTCCAAGTTCTCCTTCGACCAGATATTGCGCCTGTCTATTGACGGCGGAAACCTCAAGCCCAAGCCGGAACAGAAGCCTTCTTCCTCCATTGATTCCGCAAAGAAGAAACAGGGCACTCCTGATACGTTCAAGGCGGAGCCGTCGTCTCACCTAACTCCATCCCATCTCTTCTGAATCCTGGTTAGTTTTCATTTCCCTTTTGTGTATGATCATGCAATTTGTTTTCAACATTGCTTTCTCGGTTTGAACTGGGTTTTACTGCTGATTTCTTGTGACGATGGTTGATCATATATTGTTCTGAATACATAATCGGTTTGATTGCAGTGTTCTTTCCACTTGATTCTTATTCTCTATTGTTTTTTTACCGTTTTCATGCCTTCCGATGCTTTTCCGCTGCCTCCACCGTGCCTGCAACGAAAGGGTAAAAATGGCAATGGGGCATGGAAATGGGGTTGGAACTCGGTTCCATGGCTAGGAGGCTGGAATCGAGTTACAACCTTTTTGCTGGAACTGGGTTCCACCGGGAACCTAGTTCCAACGTACCAAACCATGGAACCCGTGGATTCCGCTTCCACTTCCAATTCTCAGCCTTCGATTCCTGTGTACCAAACGGAGCATAAAAGATTTTAACTAGAAGCCGAAAAATCTTACTGTAATACCATAGCCAGTTGCTGCTTTGCATAATTACCCCTATTTGATATATATATATATATATGAAAGACTTGTCTCGACATTGCCCGTGATGACCAATCTAATGACTGTCTTAATGCAAAAAGATTAATATGTAGCATCCAATCAACTTTACTGTTAATTTCATCTAATTTAACCTACCCATCAACTTTTTAATAAAAAATTACGTAAGAGTGTATATATATATATATAAATACAACACGTGTCATGGTGGGCGTAAGAGTTACAGACCCAACATTGGTCAATTAATTAACATGAAAAATGAATATGAATTTTCGAATTGAAGATGTTATTATCCTTATGTATGATAAAGATATTCGTGTCAACTTGAATATAAAGATTTATCATCGCCAATAATCGTCGATCGGTTGCTAGCTAGCTAGCTACCTATATAAACTAGTAGTCACAGGCCAATATAACAATCTGATGCTGGTTTTAACAAATGGCTTTATATATATAATATATTACTTCTGAGTGAAGCGTCTCTATCTTCCAACTCAAGGGATGTGCATGAAAACTGTTTAAATTTTTTTTTTCATTTTCTCTTATATTCGACAGTCATGTATCGCCTCTATAAAGATGTGTTAGGGCTAGACCAGGAAGGGAGGTGGGTTTGTGGATATAGCGGCAAGTTATCACCGGTCCCCCTGGCCATTGCGGAATTAGTGGGGCTCACCACAGGATTTGAGATATGCTGGGAGAGAGGGTACGTATAGGAATATATCTGTTCGCTCTGACTGTGTTGAAGCGCTTAATTTGATCACCAGATGGAGCAACGAGGAACATCCTTTCCATGACATTATTGACAATGCGAGAACTCTTGTTTGGCTTAGGGATTGGGGGTGATTTTGAATCACACCTTTAGAGAGGGGATGTGTATGGCTGATTCCCGAGCTAAATTATCCCATTATTTATACGAACCCTTTTGCTTGTTTACTCATCCATCGTTTACTGGGTTAGGAATGGAGGATGATGTGGGGGGATCACCCCGTCTTTTGAGTATATGTATTGTGGTACTTGAGTTTAGTAATGATATCAGTTTTATTCACACAAAAAAGATGTGTTAGGGTTGGTTTGGAAGCTATTTTGAAAATAGTTTTAACAGATTCCGAGGTAAAACTTAGGTTTTGTAGAATAGATTTTGGAAAATAACTTTTACAGATTCCGAGACAAAAGCTAGGTTTTGAAAAGTGATTTATATTTGGGAAGTTATTAACTTTTACGGATTCCGAAGGAAAAAAAGTGGGTAGGAAAGAGAAAAGAAAAAGAATGAAAAGTAGGAAAGAGGAAAAAGAAGAAAGAAAAAAGTAGGAAAGAGAAAGAAAGAAAAATTAGGAAAGAAGATGAAGGAAAAAGGTAAGAAATAAGAAAAAAAAGAAAAATTATGAAAGAAAAAAATTTCGGTTTGAAACCTAGGTTTTAAATCAAGATTTTGTAACCAAGATAGCTTTTTAGAAAAAAATTTTATATTTGAACAAAATTTAAATTTTGAGATCAAACCTAAATTTTAGGAAGAAATGAGGGCAAAATCATCGATCAACTCACTTGCCAGTTTGCTTCGGCAATTAATTAAATAACAGATACTTTCTACTGTTGTGGCCAAAAAAAGATACTTTCTATTAAATATTTATATATAGATTAAACTAATTACAATTATCAATAAAGTAAATACGTTGAGAGGATTCATCACACGGCGCAGTATTCCATCATTGATCGATTAGTATAAAAATGTCAAAATATTTGTGACGTTGACGAACCACCTGCACGTATGGGGAACATGTACGAATAGAGAGCGTGAATGCGAGATAATTTTTTTTATTTCATTTGTAAAATGTAAATTTGTTCTCTGAGATCCTTTGATCACTTCACCCAACAACTTCGTCAATTTGCTTTATTTGTTCAAAAATTAAAAATCACTCATCAACCCCCTCCGTACGTTGAACAAATCACACTTGTGTTGTTGGTAATTTCTACTTTTGGCTACTCGTTGAGTGAAACTTCAATGATCAGAAACGAACTTATTTGATGTGATCGATAGGAAATTTACCATCAAATTCTAAGTAAAGGAATTAATGAATAAAAAATTTTAAAATTGGTAAAATTATCATCAGGTTCCCGCAGTAGTTGGTCGGTTGTCAGTAACAATCTCACTAGCCGTCATAACAACCGGACCAACTGCAATTGAAACCTTATAGTAAATTTACTAATCTTTAAGATATTTTATTCATTAATAGGTTACTTCCTGATAGTAAATTTCTCTGTAATTAATCGTTATAGATCATTAAGCATAATTTACTTGGGACCGAGAAAAGTAAGGTGCTTTAGAGCATATTATGACCTTACCATCATAACAAACAAGACCCGAAATTTCTGAGAAACATATGGATATGGGAATCTGAGCTTCATGCGTAGAGCTACAGGGAAATGGGGCTAGGAATCTCTCCATTTACTCACTCTCCTTTCACTCACATTTTATTTAATTATGATCCTTCATTTCATCAAAAAAAAAAACCATGTACAACTCACTTATTATCACTTTGTTGTTTAGTGAGAAGAGAAATTCTCTCTCTCTCTCCCTCCCCTCCACTAAACAGTAAAATAGTGTTAAGCAGGTTGTTTGAGGCTCTTTAATGAAATGGGGGGACAATGTTGGAGAAAAGAGGGTAAAGGAATAATGGGTGTGTTTGGGAATCCGTGGGAAGGAAGGAGTTTACGGATTTTGAGAAGAATTTACGGAATTCAATAAGAATTTACAGATTTCAAGATGGTTTTTATGGGTTTTGATATGGTTTTTATAGATTTTAAGATGACTTTATCTTAATTTATGTGTAATTTTGGGAAGAAGTTCTTCCTAAATATGCATAATAAAAAAGGGAGAGTTTCCAAGCGGAAGAAATGGATGTGACGGTAACACAATGGGAATCTATCGAACCTCCATAGATTGGGCCTATAACTATTTTATAGGCCATATATACATGCATTCTTGCCGCAAGCATGAGGATTTTATATATAAATTTGTTTTCTAAAAAATTACTATACACGGATTCTTTTCTTTTAAATATTTATAAAAAAAGTTAAGATAATGTGAAAAAATTTATTATATTTAAACTAAAACTCATAATAATGTTATTAAACTCTGAATATGCATGAAAGTTAAAGTATATAACCTGTATATTAGTCTAACAAAAATGGTTTAGCAATATTATTACAACATTATAGCAGTGAATACTTCAATATTACAAAATAAAATGAAAGACCTGAACGTCCAAAAAGTATGGAAAGAGTCTCTTTCATTTGTATGAAGACAATCTGGACATCATCATTTTACTCAGTCTCATGTGTATTGATAAGTCTTCCCATCCTTAAAAAATTTAAATTGAGGAAAAAAAGCCGAAGTCAATGTCCACAGTCAACTCAAAACTAGAATTTATTTTTATGAATAAATTCGAAGGAAATAGTATTATAAATTTAAATACAAGTTAAAATTCTTAAGCTACGTTCGAATTGAGGGAAAAGTGAAAAAAAAAATAGGGGAAAGGCTAGAAAAGGAAAGCCTCTAAATATATTAAATAAAATTACTATTTTCGAAAGTTTTCCTTCTATTCTTTTCTCCCTAACATTATTTCTATCAAAATAAAGGTTAATATCAAAACTCTCAAGCTCTCAACCCCTCCTTCAATTAACCTCCTTCCTCTTATAAGTTGGAAGATTGAAATCCAATGATCCCAAATTCATCTTATAATTTTTTTTTTTCAAAGAAAGGTTCATATAAGGAGTGTGTAAGTTATGACAAAAAAAAACTCCCTCTTGTGTGGAGCTTAAGCCACACACACACAAATTTATCGGCAATATCGAGCTAAATTTGCACAATTTTGTGTGTACTTTGTAATGTTAAGCCGTAATTTAAGATATATCCCATGGGTTCGCAAGCTTGCTCATAACAAGATGAGCTTGTGTATTCGCTCCTCGTCCATGCTCTGCTTATATAACGACAACCCTATACTCTGGGTTTTATCGGTTTGTCCAAATTCTAAATGTTGGCCAATTAATCATGGTGCTTCTCCATTTTATGAGTTACTTGTCTGCAAAATTCCTGCTCATTGTCATTAAATACACATTCTCGTTCTCCATCTCGCACTTGGATTATATATACTCAGTCTTGGAAAATGCTTGGGGTACGGTATCACCTCTAACTCTCAGTTTCATTCCTTACACTTAGTTTAGCATCGTAGGAGCAATATTAATATAGACAGCTAAAGACAAGCCTTAATCCTTAATTTGTAGCATTTTTTGTTAGATACAATCGACTACTATGAAAGCAAAAGAAGATATATAGCTTACAATCCCAACACACGATTCTCTCTCATCCCCCATTCTTGTATTTTTTTCTCTCGCGACAGGATTAAGTGAAAGGCACCTAATCATTGGGAACCCAAAAAAATAGAAGTTGTTAAATACTCCGCTAAGGATTTGAATTATTTTCATATTAGGAGAATCATCTTCAATTAGAATTAGATCTGATGGTATTTGAATGTAAACTAGCTATGGGTACCCAATAATACTATAGGTAATTGCTACTAAGTAATTTATAAGTTATTCCCTCTTGTCTTTAATGTAAGGTTTGCTTAACTAATTTATTGGGTAAATTAAAAAATAGTCAATTAATTATCATAAATGTGATTTGATTCACTTTAGATTCCATATTATTTTACAAGTTGCGTAATGATAAATAACATGGATTGATATATTAAATCTTGGATCAAACTCAACATCAGGGACCGGATATAGTATGATGTGATAATATCATTTTCAATTTCTAGCTAGTTTCTCTGAGCCGCCGTGTTCTATGAATAAGGACATTGTGCTGATCGATGATGAGGTTTTGAGCTGGTGAAAAATATTGCGTGAGTTGGAAGAGCTTGCAGCAAAGAGTACAGATTAGGACGAATTAGCTGCTCTCCCCGTCCTTTTCTCTCGAACTTTACCATGCAACTAGCTAGTGATTGCTTTTTCCCGTTATGTCATCATCTGCATTAAAACCACACCTATGTTTATACTCACACACATATCATGCAAGCGACTTTGTGCTTCCTCTCATATCTACTGCCCACTCAGGCTGATATATAGTATCGTTTAATAATCAGTTCCTGTCAGTTTTGTACAGTGATGGAGGGGGATCATCAAGTGCGCTTCAATAACACATTCCCACCCGGTTTTAGGTTCCATCCATCTGATGAGGAACTCATTGTTCATTACTTGAAAAAGAAGATCAACTCGCATCCACTTCCAGCTCCTATCGTTGCTGAAATTGATCTTTACAAGTTTAACCCATGGGAGCTACCTGGTTTGTTCGTCACCATTCACTCCTCCTTGTGAGTATTATGTCTTTAGTTCCAATGATTTTAGCTTTGTAGTAACTATGCAGAGAAGGCTTTGTTTGGAGAGGATGAGTGGTACTTCTTCAGCCCCAGAGAGAGAAAATATCCAAATGGATTAAGGCCAAACAGGGCCGCAGCTTCTGGGTATTGGAAAGCTACAGGAACGGACAAGCCGGTTCTAACTCGCTGCGGATCAAAGCTCATAGGAGTGAAGAAAGCTTTGGTTTTTTATTCAGGGCGTCCACCCAAAGGCACTAAGACTGATTGGATCATGAACGAATACAGATTGGTCGAAACAACTAGGAAACCTTCAAGGTTCAAAGGTTCCATGCGGGTAAGTCTCCATTATTTACATGATATGATGTAGAAACGTGTTAAATAAATGTGAATTCTAATAATGAACGACCTATGTGGTGAGACAGTTGGATGATTGGGTCCTATGTCGGGTTCGACATAAAGGCTACTCATCATCAAATCATAGAGGTGATCAGAATCAGGAGAATCAATGGGGCTCAAAATCAAACCTACTAATGATCAAAGCAGATTATCAAATCTTGGCTTCTTCTGTTGTTCTTGACGGTAAAGAACCTAATAAGCTTCCTTCTGACAACGTTATGAGCGGTATGAACTTTAGAAGCAGCAAAGGTGGCGACAGCTACACTTCAGTGAGTCCTCAGATGACAATCCCTTCTTCGTTGGACTACATCAGTTGCTTTGACTCGCTGAAAAGGATGTCTAATAGTGAAGATAGTCAACGTGGAAATCTGATTTCTTTTAACCCAGAGAATAACAAGACTGATAATCTTACAGATACAAACTTCTATGGCCAAGGTGTTTGTAATGATGAGGGAGCTCTTGGGCAGAGAATAGTGGATCCCACCATCAATTTTCAACAACTGAATGAATTAACCTTTACAACAGGAAGGTTCATGCAATGAAGAAGTGATTAGATCAGACGTAGTCAGCCATATGCTATTGATCATCAGGACTCCAAGTTAATGCAAGTGAATCATACATTGTTCTATATATATTATTCCATTGTAGTCGTATTTTATTATTCTTGCTATAATTAAGATTACAGGGTTTTCATATATTCATGGGGCCACTTAGAAAACATAATGAGTGATGACACAGGGCCAAATAAATAAGCTCATACTTTGGCTGCTGTCAGGGAAGAAAATGATTTATCCTTGTATTAATGAGATTCCTTAACAAATACATGAATAATGTCAAGCTTATTTCTTGGCTCCTGTTCGGATGAGAATACTAGGAAACTCACTTATTGATTTGTACTTCATTCTAGAGGTTGCATTTTGTAATCTCAAATAGTTTAATTGAAATTGATATTTTATTTAGCAGTTGAGTTAGTGCAGTTTACATTTTTCCAGCCAACCGGCCTTGTGTATTAAATTATATGATTGAATCGATTTTTTTTTGGCAGCGCGACAAGTCATTAAACATATTAAGCAACGCAATTATTATATGAAGACTCTGGCAAAAAAAAAAATTATTATATGAAGACATGGAAATGTCACTTGGGGAGAAATAATATGGATGAAAAAGGTACATAAAAGAAAAGGTTATGACATTTTTCCATCCAAACATTCATACACTGGGCAATTATGAAGCACATTAATAACATATTATGGAACTTGCCATGATCAGAAACAGAAAAGAAAGATAAAGGAAAATTAAAAAAAATCGCACAGGAAGTCCCAGACAATCTAAGAATGTAATTCCATGGTGCAATAAGTGGAAGCATTCCTGATCAAGTCACTGCCTCAGCACACTGAACCAAAGAGAAAAGAGTTTAATTAGGAACATAGGAGACAGATGGGGAGAATATAGAGTGAGCAAGAAGCAGATGTCGCACTTAAAATACTAAATCAATAGAGTGATTTTTAAATTTCATAAAGGCGCACAGCACCCACGTATATAAACAGTGAAAGGATCTAAATTCCAGTGGAGGAGGACACGTGGAAAGATTGCAACTTACTTGTAAATGTAGGAAAGAATGCCAAGGAGAACACACAGCAGAATAATGTCAATGCAAAAATTTCGACTAGACCTCACCTGTCACGGGAACATTAAAATTGTTGATATTTGTATTGGAAGTATTTCTTTTAAAAAAACACAGAACAATTAATCACGTCAGAAACCTGGTTAAGAGTTTTCTTCAGCCTCGTGTTATTATTTCTAAGCTCGGATGTGGCCTTATCGACCTATATATTAGATGTCAAGCACCATTAGCCTCATGTTTTCATGTATGAAACAATCCAGTTGATAGAACAGCACATGTGATTGGGGTTTTTTCTTACCTTTGTACCAATTTCATCCATTAATGGAACTTGCCGGTCCAATTCCTGAATTTACACGCAAATAATACAGAAAAAACGATTATCATCTAGGACTTTTAACCTACGAATAGAATTTTTTTTTTTGAATGCACAAAACTGCATTAAAGAACCACCAATGTCACACAAAACTGCTAAAACTGCAGCTAGAGATCCTAAGCGATACAATCATCTACGATCTAATTTATCAAAATTCCTACACAACGCAACCAACCTCATTCATATCATAGGCCAAATTCTTCAACGTATCCAATCCTTCTGATATGATATCAAGCCCTTCATCCTGTTTTATTTTAATTTAAATAATATAAGATAGCAACATATCAGCTGGCGAGAAATGTCCTTAATTAACCATAAATTTCAAGCCTTTCTAAATCAGCGGAAATTATAATACAGCAGTACGAGTCTTACATGCCTGTTTCAGTTTTCGCATCTCATACTCTGATCTAAACTGACTTGATTCTTCAGTTTGTTGGAAATATAGATCGTCCTTGTATCCTTCTGAGGTTTGGAACGATAGGCAAATATTACCAACGATAAAAATCAAAAAACAAAAAAAATAAAATAAAGTCAAATGCATTTAGCATCTGACGTACTGGTCTGTCACCTGATGAATCAAACTTGATATTCTGAGATGAGGGAGAAAGCCCTAGTCCTGCAGCTTGATTTGCAGCTGCACCAGTGATACCATCTGGTATTGCTTGGATCCTTTCCGGCAAAGCCAGAACCATATCATTCCGAATGCCCATTTCTTCACTTGAAAGACCCTTAACCTGTTATTCATAGAATTGGAATCAGTCCTTTTATTCATTGTCCAACGCAAAATCGATCTGGATAAATAAATCTTTCCCACTTCTAACAGAGTCAGTTAGTGGGGTCACTTGAAGCTAACTATCCAGCTGTCATCTTATAACTGTATCAGTTAGTTTAATTGCAAAGCTGTAACCAGTTAGTTAATTGTTGTAACCAATTCTAGTTACTTAAGTTAGCGTCCAGTTGCTTTCTCTTTTATATTGATGTCTATATATAGGTAGTACACAGTACATGATCTGATTGAATAAATGAGAATCATTTTTTCTTCATCTCAGCTTTTCAACTCTTCTCCATTCGAAACGTGTTATGGTATCAGAGCGTCGCACTTCATTATTCGCTGTGCAATTGCATTTGCCTTTCCTTTTCACCATTTTATCCGGTTTTCTACTTTTACCTCCTTTAACCGTTGTGCATTGCGTTGAATCTGCTGCACCTTCTCTTTCTTCATGATCATCTCGCTGCCCTTTCGAGACTGCTTCTCCTTTTCTTTCTCAACCATTCACATCGTCTATGGCCACCGAAGGTTCCACAGGCTCCTCGTCCACGATACAAACAGATCCTTGCCAAGATCCAGTTAGCCCATACTTCATGCACCCGAGCGAGAATCCTTCACTGGTACTGGTAACACCTCCATTGATCGGATCCAACTACCACCATTGGGCACGAGCGATGATGATAGCTTTGATGAGCAAGAATAAACACCAATTTGTCGATGGATCCTTGAGCAGTCCTGCTGCCACAGATCCTTTGTTCCCAGCGTGGCAGAGATGCAACACCATGGTCCTTACTTGGCTCTTCCGATCGATTTCTCCCTCAATCAGTCAGAGCGTTATCTGGCTTAACCGAGCAGTTGATGTTTGGAACGATATGAGGGAACGATTCAGTCAAGGCGACGCGTTTCGTGTTGCAGAATTGCAAGACGAGCTATTTCAAATCCGGCAAAGTGATCTCTCTGTATCAGAATACTATACCAAAATTAAAATACTATGGGATGAACTATTAAATTTTCGACCGATGGCTGACTGCTCCTGTTCATCTAAAGAGTACTTTCGCCAAGACTATATTATACGTTTTTTGAAGGGATTCAATGACAGATTTTCCACCGTTCGTTACCAAATCTTGCTAATGGAGCCCCTTCCTTCCATCAATAAGGTGTTCTCTCTTGTCCTCCAATAAGAACGTGATCTTACGGGAACAACAGAAGCAAAGATTTATTTTGCTCGCACGGATTCCATTCCAAAGCCAATATATCAGTCCAAGCTGAACAACACCAATAACAAGATGTGTACCTTTTGTGGGAAGCCAAGACACACGGTTGAGACATGCTACAAAAGGCATGGTTATCCCCCTGGATACAAAAATCGCAACAAAGCTCTGGTGAACAATATGGTAACTTCTTCCCCTTGTACCTCAGCTAGTGTTTTGTCCTCAACGCCCTCTACCGCTAATCATCCTATCAGTCAAGGTCAATATGATCAAATACTTGCTCTACTGCAACCTAAAACTATTGCCACTCACGAGGCACAATCTCACAATCCTGTTCCAAATGTTGATGATCAACCTTGCGTTAATCAACTTTCTGCACTCACTTTGTTTCCTAAATCCGAATCACCAGATCTGTGCGCTACCTTAGCATCTGATTCTTGTCATTCTTAGATTATTGACAGTGGAGCCACCATTCATGTTTGTCATTCCTTGCAACTGTTTACATCATATGCACAAATTTCCCCTATCACAGTTAGCTTACCAAATAATAACTCCATTGTCACTAACATTTCTGGAACTGTTAGACTCAATCAACATATCAGCATTTCCAACGTCCTTTACATATCAGCCTTTCATTTCAATATTATCTCTGTATCACAACTCACCAAAGAAATTCCATGTTATGTTATCTTTTCACACTCACACTGTCTTATACAGGATATGAAGACATAGAGAACGATTGGTACAGCTGAAATGCATCAAGGTTTATTCAAGGTGCATAGTCACTTACCTATAACAGTTGATGCTCATTCTGTCTCAACTGTACACTCTTCTTTCCAGACATCTCCCTTTGATTTGTGGCATTTTCACCTTGGACATTTATCATCCAATGTTTTGAGCTCTTTAAAGAAAGCATTTCCTTTCATTTCCTGTAATTCATCTAGTGCCTGTGATGTATGTCACTTTGCAAAACAGAAGAAACTTTCATTTCCCATTAGTAAATCCAAAACCACTTATTGTCTTCAATTGTTACATGATGATATTTGGGGACCCTATCACCTTAGTTCTATACATGGTCACCACTATTTTTTAACTGTTGTGGATGACTTTACAAGATACACTTGGATATGCCTTTTAAAAACAAAATCTGAAGCACGCACATCTTTACAAAATCTCATCATTTTCTTAGAAACTTAGCTCAACCAAACTGTTAAAATTGTCAGAACTGACAATGGAGCTAAATTTCTAATGAACTCATTTTATTCTTCCAAAGGCATTCTTCATCAAACATCTTGTGTAAAAACTCCTGAACAAAACAGCATTGTAGAACGCAAACACCAACATATCTTGCATGTAGCACGCTCATTGATGTTCCAATCACATTTACCATTATCTTACTGGAATTATGCTGTTTCTCATGCCATTTACATCATTAACAAACTTCCAACACCTGTTTTAAATAACATTACTCCATTTCAACTATTACACAATAGCACACCTGATTACACACAACTTAAGGTTTTTGGTTCCCTCTGTTTTGCATGTACATCATCTGCCCATAGAACTAAGTTTGATTCCTGAGCCCATAACTGTGTTTTCCTTGGCTATCAACAAGGCACAAAAGGCTACATTCTTCTTGATATCAACACTCATAGAATTTTTATCTTTAGACATGTAATATTTTATGAATCCATCTTTCCCTACTCAAACCAATCCTCTCATACTCACACTATCCCCATTCCTAACACCATTGACCATATTGACTTTGACACCTCATTTCCTCATACCATTTCTGTATCTCATTCCACTACTACCAACACCACCCATGACTCTCCTATATCTACCTCTCCTTCTACAACCCCCTCTCCTAACCACTCCAATTCTCATACTCCTCCCTTGACTCCTCAAACTACCTTACCTCTCCGAAAATATGACAAAGTGCATCAAAAGCCTACATATCTAAGTGACTATCACTGTTATCAACTTACATCAGCTCAATCTGCATCCATGTTTACTCCCTGTAAGTACCCTCTTTCATCTGTCTTATCTTATAGTAAGCTTTCTCCTTCTTACAAACATTTTGTTTGCTCCATTTCCATACCTCTTGAACCCAAAAATTACCGTGAAGCTAGCAAATACTCTGAGTGGCAGCAAGCCATGAAAACTGAAATTACATCTTTAGAGCAAAATAATACCTGGACTCTGACTGATCTTCCTATGGGAAAATCTCCCATTGGCTGTAAATGGGTGTTTAGAACAAAATTTCGTGCTGATGGTACATTGGAAAGATACAAAGCCCGGTTGGTAGCAAAAGGATACACCCAAACTGAAGGAGTTGATTATTTTGATACCTTCTCACTTGTTGCAAAAATGACCACTGTTCGCATTTTACTAGCTATAGCTGCTTCCTCTAATTGGCACCTTGAGCAATTAGATGTCAACAATGCTTTCTTGCATGGGGATCTCAATGAGGAAGTCTATATGTCACTCCCTCTAGGCTTTTCCACCACTAATTCCAGATTGGTTTGTAAGCTGCAAAAATCTCTTTATGGCTTAAAACAAGCCTCAAGACAGTGGTTTGCCAAACTATCTTCTGCCCTGCTTTCATCTGGTTATACCCAATCTAAATCTGATTATTCTTTGTTTACTAAGCATCATGATCATTCATTTACTGCTCTTTTAGTCTATGTTGATGACATCATTCTTGCTGGAAATGATTTGAGAGAAATCAGCCACATCAAAATCCTTCCTTGACAATGCTTTCAAAATCAAAGATCTCGGTCCCCTCAAATTTTTTCTTGGACTTGAAGTTGCTAGATCCTCTACTAGTATCTCTCTCAATCAACGCAAATTTTCCTTGGAAATTCTTCAGGATTCTGGTTACTTGGGTTGTAAGCCCCTTTCAACACCCATGGCTCGTCATACTAGACTTTCCCAAGACACTGGCACCATACTTCCAGATGCTGCACCCTATAGAAGATTAGTTGGCAGACTTCTGTATCTTACAACCACACGGCCAAACCTTTCCTATGTGGTTCAACAGCTATGTCAGTTCACTAATTCTCCCACCACAGTGCATTATCAAGCTGCCCTAAGAGTCTTAAGGTATATCAAGCGTTGTCCAGGAAAAGGTATTTTCTTCCCAGATGCTTCCTCTTTTCAATTACGGGCGTTTAGTGACTCAGACTGGGGTGGTCCTGATACACGATGCTCTCTCTGGATATTGTATTTTCCTTGGTCATTCACTGATTTCTTAGCGTTCCAAGAAACAGACCACAGTATCCCTCTCTTCATCAGAGGCTGAGTACCGCGCCATGAGATGTGTAGCTTGTGAAATTCAATGGCTTCATTATTTACTCACTGATCTGCATGTTCCTCATCCTTCTCATACATTGCTCTATTGTGATAACCAAGCTATACATATTGCATCTAATCCCTCTTTCCATGAACGTACAAAGCACTTGGAGCTTGACTGCCATTTTGTGAGGGAGATGGTGCAAGCTAGGATCATTAAGCTATTTCCAGTACGAAGTTCCAATCAACTTGCTGATATCTTCACCAAGCCACTTGACCCTCAACCCTTTCACAAACTCTTATCTAAGCTTGGAATGATCAATATCCATGCCCCAGCTTGTGGGGGGTAACAGAGTCAGTTAGTGGGGTCACTTGAAGCTAACTATCCAGCTATCATCTTGTAACGGTATCTATTAGTTTAATTGCAAAGCTGTAACCAGTTAGTTAATTGTTGTAACCAATTCTAGTTACTTAAGTTAGCATCCAGTTGCTTTCTCTTTTATATTGATGTCTATATATAGGTAGTACACAGTACATGATCTGATTGAATAAATGAGAATCATTTTTTCTTCATCTCAGCTTTTCAACTCTTCTCCATTCGAAACGTGTTCACTTCTTTCCCACTAAGCTAAAAGTATTCCCTTCCACATACAGGAAGAGACAAAAGATATGAACCATATATCTCACAAAACCATTAATGGGAAATAATATCAAGAGGGAAAGAAAATGAAAGTAAAGAGAATTAAAAATGCATTAATGGTCGATTCATGACCCAACTATATAAATTAAAAAAGCTGCCCTGAAAGGTTTCAAACAAGCTTTATACCTTCTTCTGCGCAAGTTTACGAAGCTTAGGGACTTCGTCCATGAGTCGAGCTTTGGTCCGACGAACTTCCGCATTCAATGCCGCTGCAGATGCC
>JANTPZ010007642.1:0-20693 GCA_025593235.1 Vachellia pachyceras | reverse complement strand
ACAAAAATTAAATTTGCAAAAATGTAAATTGATTTAAATGAAAAACAAATAAACAAATGTATTAATTAAACTGGAATAAAATGAAAGCAGCTGATACATAACCTAAAAAATATGTTATTGTTGTGTAATATTCCGTTTAAAATGATCACAATTTCATGATCCTACAAATAAATCGACCAAACAATAAATTTAAGTTAAAAAATAAATCACCCAAACAATGTGAATTTCATTAACCTAAATTAAGTTTAAAATAAATGCAAGCCATTATTAGCCTTTGCTCGATAATTCAAGACAGTGAAGACACTTTTCGAAATTCAATAGCTAAATTAACACAACTTCATGTTTAGACAGCCTAAAACTTAATTACTTGATTGAGCAAACTGTCATTTGTGTCTATATATTCAGTTGCTTCCCTCGTTCAGCCTTAAATCAATTAATTAGCCTTCAGAAGCCTCTCAGTCTCAGGTTCGTCAATGCTACAAATTAAAGCTATGTATAACAAATACAAACACACTACACAGTTACAATTCCATAGGAAAAATTACAAGATAAACATCATTTTTCTCACCAAAAAATAGTACTAAGTTACTCTGCAACGCACGTACATCATATGCAATTCTGAGAATCAACGCATCAGCCATGACCCGGTGTTTGCCGTTGATGCAGCCAGAAATCGAAAAAAACAAAGCTTTCCACAACAGCCACCATCTCAGATAAACGGAGGAGATTGTCATTACTTTTCTCTAACTCAGAAAACAGCGTAACGAGGCTCGGGATATTTTTGGGTTTCACAGTCCTTTTTCACCTTGATTTGGGTTTGTCAGCCAAGCTAGTTACATTCAAGTAAAAAAATTAACTTGAAAGAAAAATAAAAATATACTCTTTAATATATTTTTTTACTGAACACTTAGTTTTCACAAAAAAAAAAGTAAATATATAGTTTAATTAATTTAACCTTGGTTAAAATTTAAAGGTCAACTAAATGCATATTTTTTTGTGGATCAAACAAAATGTATGTTTTAAAATAGAGAAGAAAGATAAAGGACGTTAATCTAGAAAAATAAACCACATGAACAACAACCAATGATCCCATAAGCCAAAAGACATGCTATATGATTTTACCAAAATGAGGAATGGTTGACGAAAATTATGGAAAACAAAGTTCAAAGCCATATAGCTAGCTAGATATCTGCACTTGAGAGATTCCAGGCAAAAGGCCAAAACTCTTAACATGTATGTTTCCTTTTTCTCTTCACACAACTCGTAATGCAGAGACACAGACAGCGCAAGCATTCCAAATAGAAGCACAAGCACTCTGTCTCACATATATCGGCTCTCTCTCAAGCACAATCACCTTTGTATCTTTCATTTTTCTCTTCACAAATCTCGGCTCTCTCTCACTGTCTCTCTCTATCTCGTGCCTCTAAGTTAACCAACTCAAGCACTCCAGTGGAAATCAAAATGATGCATGTCAATATTGACGTCACTAATTACTAAAACGAATGAGGTGGGAAGAGTAGCACGTGACATATTCTATGCAAGTTAACTATAAACTTTCCTACCTTCTAATCTGAAGGATTTCGGGCGTACCTATAGATTGATTGATTATATGCTTCTACAGATACCCACGCGGAAAATGGATCACAGAGTTGGATCCAAGTATGAGACGCATCAAAAGCACTTGGAGAGAAGAAGGAGAGTTTTCCACCAAGGGGAGAGTAAATGTTTTACGCATCTATCTTTTCTGTAAGTAGGATCCCTTAATAATGAAAACATGCAACCGCTCACAACTATTCCCACGTTAATTGCATTTCAAATTCAAACTTTTAGGGAAAATTACAACTTTGTTCCCATAAGTTTGCTCATTAACGTTTTTACCCTAAAATGTGTTTTGGGCCTAATCCACTAAGGGTGACCCATATTCTAACATCTCCCACTCACACTTGGTGAATTACGAATTGTGAACTTGTCCTTCTCTCTTATCTCTTTCATACTGGTGCTTTGCAGTGACCGCATGGGCATAACATCTTTTAGATGTTTGTACTAGAAATCCCTTTCATAGGACTAGCACAATACATCTTTCATCGTGTAGCTTGAATTTAGTATTATGCCTCATATGTCCTAGATTTAACCAAAAATACACTCTCATTTGATGAATATAATGCCTCTCAAGTCAACATAAGACTTAGATCGTCTATCTCATATGCGTGGTGTCCACACTTATGAAATCACAAAATTGATATCATAAGGGACATGTCACAGATAGGGTTGGGAATCGCGGGCCAGCCCGCCAACCCTATTCCCTGGTGGCGGGCTGGGGTTCCCCAACCCGAGCCCGCCAACCTATTTTTTTTATAAAAATAATTTTTTTTATTTTTTTACCCAATTTTTTTCTATAAGATTGCATATTTTCATAATTCTCTTTCCAATCCTATCAATAAGTGTTCAATAATTTCTAAAAAATAGAATTTAATATTACTTTTTCCTTTGTAAAAAATATTGGGTTGAAAAAAAGCAAAAAAACATATAAAATAATTTTTTTAAAAAAATAAAAAAGGCGGGTTAGGTGGGCTGGCCCGCCAACCCGCGGGCTGCTTTTGGCGGGCTGGCGAGCCCCCCAGTTTTGGCGGGATGGCGGGTTGGGCCCGCGAGCCCAACCTGTATTCCCATCCCTAGTCACAGACACCAGAATAGTTGTGTATTTTTTAGGTAATCTTCCTTTCGCCCATATATCACTTTGATATACGTCAACTGCTTTCCTAACATAATACCTTGTATCGCATCCATCATGACAGTAGGATGTACGTTAAGGTAGCAGTCATTGAAGTATACCTTCATGATAATGTCAAAGTCAAAGGACATAAATAGAAATATTAATTTCTTGGGACTCACACAGCAATGCAGGGATCTATTCACTTACTTCCCTTTTGCGATTCTATAACACATGTGGTATGAATGACATGCTATGATGTTTCTCTTATACTATAAGAACGTACATTGTTTTGATACTCATTATCAACACTGTACAGACTTTTAGTCTAAATGTTCCTAACATCTAAACCCAAATTCTTCCTCCTCTCATATCTTATGCGACGTCAGTATTGAAGAATTTGTTGTCTGGTAACATGCATCATAGGAGCGAGTCCCCATGATTTGATGCATGTTTTATATTTATATACATTGGATCTCATCTCGACATGCTACACGATTGTCGAGGTGACATAATTTGTATTTCTTCTCTACCATATCAGCATTCATGCTGCCTTCCTGGTGAATACAAATGTCTCATCTTTGCATACTCCTCCTGAGTATCAAAGGCGGTAGCTCGTGTGAGAGAGCCTACCTCACTTGCCTATACGACATACTAGACATTGTATACTTATACACAAACACATGAATCAATGGTAAGAAATTGAATACTTTAATCATAAATTCAATACACAGTGTCTGTAATTCTATATTTTGCACATACCAATAGCCCTTACATGCTTCTCAAACATTTCTTTGGCTATTGGTTTAGTCAGGGGATCTGCGACCATACTCTTGGTCAAAATGTGTTGTACATTTATCACTTTCTGTGCTACATAATCTCTCACAAAGTTATACTTAATATCAATGTGTTTAGTCTTGTTATGATATTTGGGGTCTTTTGTGTAAGCTTTCTATGGCTGCAATATTGTCACAAAATATTAACACTGGATTTGTACACTCATTTCCAAATCCAACGTATTCAATAAATCTTTTCAGCTATATAGCCTCTTGCACTGTCGCAGTGCAAGCCACAAACTCAGCTTCCATTGAATGCAGGGCTATGCATGTCTGCTTCTTCCTATTCCAACTTATGGCTCTATTATTTAGAAAGAAGGTATAACCTGAAGTTGACCTTCGTTCAACTTCATCTCCGCTTACATCAGCGTCGGAGTATCCAACGAGCCGCAAATCGCTCCCTTGATAAGTTAGTGCATAATTCAATGTGCCCTTTAAGTATCGCAGAATCCTTTTCACAGCTTTCCAATGTTGTTCACCAAGATTTGACTGGAACCTACTTACTAATCCAACTGCGAAACAAATATCTGGTCTTTTACACATCATTGCATACATTAGACTTTCAACGGCACTAGCATAAGGAACTATTTCCATTCTTTTCTTAGCTTATTCAGTTTTGGGACACATTTCAAGATTTAGGCTTACTCCAGTAGCTACCAGGGTGTCTAAGGGATTGCAGTCACTCATGTTGAATCGCTCGAGAATTTTCTTGATGTAATTCTCTTGTGAAAGAGATAGAATTCTCTTTGAACAATCCCTTTGGATTTTAACTCCAAGTATGTATTCTGCTTCTCCCATGTCTTTCATCTCAAAATTCGATGACAACCATTCTTTAACACTAAGATCGAATTTAAGTTATTTCTGGCTAATAGTATATCATCTACATATAATGGCAACATCACAAAGTTATCATCAAACCGCTTAATGTAGACGCAGTGGCCTTCTTCAATCATTTCAAAATTGTATGAGGTTATTGTCTTGTGAAACCTCAAGTACCACTGCCTGCATGATTGCTTTAGTCCATAAATAGACCTTTTGAGCTTACAAACTTTTCTCTCTGAACCTTTCTTTATGAAACCTAATAGTTGTTCCATATAGATTTCTTCATCCAAGTCTCCGTTTAGAAATGCAGTTTTCACATCCATTTGATGTAACTCCAAATCTAAAATGTTTAATAGGTTTGTTTAGATAGCCCGTTGGGAAAACGGACACAGATTCCGAGGTAAATATGTGAGAGGAGTTTTGTCTCAGTAAGCGCATGAATGAATTTTGGGTGCCCAATCGGGCAAACCAAACAAGCCTAATATTGTCAGAATTAGTCTTATGGAATTAAAGCATACAACTGGTAGAAGGTGTCCTCGTAATCGATACCTTCCTGTTGTGTATACCTATTCGCTACCAAACGTGCCTTATACTTGTCAATTGATCCATCAACTTTTCTTTTTATTTTGAGAACCCATTGTTCCGAATGGCCTTTCGACATTTTGATAGATCAATAAGTTTCCAGACTTGATTCTTTTTTATTGAATCAATCTCTTCTTTCATTGCTTTCTTCCATTCATCCTTGGCAGGGCACGACAAGGCTTCTTGTATAAAACGTGGCTCATCATCTCCATTTGGAGTGACCATGAGTGCTTCCCCCACTATTGGGAAGCGCCTCTTGGGTACATTTCCCATGTCCCTCCTTCTTATAGAGACCTCTTGTCTCTTTCGTTTCTTTTGTCTCGGCCTTTGTAAAGGCCTTTCTGAGCCTTCTGATCTCCCACTCAGATCGATATATTGAGATGATTGGGGATCATTAGATCGATCTGTACTACCTTGTTCTTGTATCTCATAAAGAGATACTGTTCGATCTATCTCTCCTCTGCCAGGAAATTCACTTTCCAAAAATATGACATCCCTTGATTCAATTTTAGTTACTGTTCCATCTTCATTTTCGCCAATGAAAACGTATCCTTTTGATTCTTTAAGCATCTTATTAAGATACATTTCTTTCCTCTAGCACCCAACTTCCCATACTTATGAGAATCATCATGAACGTATGCAGCCGACCCCCAGGGTCTTAAGATATTTACATCTGGCTTGCGTTTCGTCCATAACTTATAGGGTGTAGAAGTAACTGCTTTTGAGGGTACACGATTAAGTATGAAGGCTGATGTTAATAAAGCATCAACCCAATACGAAATTGTTAGGTTTGCTTGAGCCATCATCAACCTAACCATGTCTAGAAGAGTTCTATTTCCTCTTTCAGACACTCCATTTTGTTGCGGAGTGTCAGGGATAGTTAGTTGCCTAATTATCCCTTTTTTCTTCACATAGCTCTTTGAACTGATCGGATAAGTATTCATGACTTCGGTCAGTATGTAACACTTTAATTTTGCGTTCCATTTGATTTTCTACCTCATTTATATACTGTCTAAAACACTCTAGTGCTTCAAACTTATGTGAGATCAAATAGACGTGATCATATCGTGAAGAGTCATCAGTAAAAGTAATAAAGTACCAAGCTCCATGTCTATCCCTAACACTCATGGGACCGTATATATCAGAATGGACCAGATCTAATGGATTTTCAGCTCTAGTTCATATACCGAAAGGTTTTCTAGTTGCCTTACCAGCTAGACAATTTTCACACAAGGCCATCTCCATGTTTGGAACTTCACCTAGTAAACCTTCCTTTGCTAGTTTAATCATTCGATTCTAACTTATGTGCCCTAGTCTAGCATGCCAGATATTCATAACAGTTATATTGGAGGAACTAACGAAACAGTCATGCAAGTTAAAATCACCAATAATATCCATTACAAAGAACTTCCTGAGAGGAAAGCTAAACCGTAAAAGGTCCCATTACTAAAAATGTCAACAACTTTACCATGAAGGTTCACATCAAACCCATAATTCAAAAGATATAGTACAGAAACTAAATTTTGTCGAATGTCCGGTGTATAAAGCACATCATGTAAGATTAAGGTTTTTCCACCATGCAGAGCTAATCTGCAGGTGCCTATGCCTTTGACCTCAATCTTTGCGTTATTGCCAACATAAAGCCATTTGCATTGATGCGGCAACCGACGGTAATCCACGAAGGATCCTTGATCCTTTGTTACATAGTCTATTGAGCCTAAGTCTAGAATCCAAGAAGAAGATAGAGGTTCAGTTAGAAAAGAGGTACTCAATACATAAGAAACATGTGAATTCACATAATTCACCAGTACCCTTCCACGGTTATTTCCCTCAAGGCAATCCCTCGCGAAATGACCCATCTTCAGGCAGGCATAGCATTTGACTTTATTCAGGTCAACTTTCTTCATGCTGCCTTTATATCCCTTCTTCTTGCTTTCTGCCTTTTTTAATCTAGGGACATCCTTCCTGCCTTTTTCCATGAAATTTCTTGCCCTTCTTAAAATCGGGCTTGGCATTGGAAGGGCATGCATCCTCGGTGTAATAGGTATGACCATAAGTCTTAATGCCTCCAGGCGTTCATCCTCAAGCTTAAGGTGCTTCACAACATCATCAAAAGTGATGATGTTGTCGTTATGTGTTAAGTTGACTTTCATATGTTCCCAACTATGGGAAAGTGATCTGATTACAGCCTGCACTTGCTGCTCATCAGTCAGTGTATATCCACTTCCTAGAGCTCTCTAATCATGTTTAACATGTCTTGGAGATGGTGCATCATGTGTATATTACCCCGAAACTTATACGTGTCAAACTTGATCGTCAGTCTCTTAAGTTTGGTGGTTGACGTTCCACCAAACTTGTCTCTGAGAGCTGTCAACATGGCATGTGCAGTTGGATGTTTCTCATACTAACACATTAGGTCAGTTTCCATTGTGCTCAACAGGGTGACTCTTGCAATGATATTCTTCTTTTTCCATGCCTGGTATAACTCCAGGTTCCTCCTATACTAGGTTGTAGTCCCAGCTTTAGGTTCCACCAAAATGGTGGTCAGTGGCTCAAGGGCCTCCTGTTCCTCCAATATATACTGCACCTTGCGATGCCTTATATCCCAGTTGTCACCATTCAGCTTATCCCCTTTATTCAACTCAGCAATTATGCTCTTTGTTTCCATTTCCAAGTCTTAGGTGACAAAGTATTTTATCAACAAATGTTTCCTTTATGAAGCTACATTTTGAGCGATTATGTAGCATAGCACAGTATACAATGTCTTATACTTATATTATTCTTGACAAGAAGATGATCTGTGACCAGGAGAATACGTTTGTACCTCCCATTACACATACGCCAGTAACTACATTATTTTCTTTCAAGAATTTTATAGAAGTACTTCCTAAATCGTTAGCTTTTAGAAGTCTCATTTTCTAAAAGCTCCCATTTATCAAAAAGTGTAACATAGTGACATATCATGTGAATAACAATAACGATTTCACAACAATTCACATAAACTAAACATGTCACATTTCACAATGCATTTAGTCATAACCATACATTAAAGCATGTTCTAAATACATTAACAACACATATAGGGTAAACACATAAATTTCAAGTATAACACATCTTTAGATATTTGCAATACAATAGTCAACTATTTGTTTCCTCAATCTTCTAAAGTACTGGTTCTTGTTCAGCATAAATCTTGTTGTTCTCTTTACTGCATCAACCCACATGGTTGTTAATGTGAATGTGCCTACAGCTCTAACTGCTGCACGATATTTCATTATGACATTCACATAGAATTTGCAGTTTAATTTTTAGTTATGCTATTGACATAGCTCGCAATGATGTCATATATGATTTTTATATTCTTAGCTGTAGCCGTTCTCATTGCATCATATTTAGCTATTGTCGTAGCCATGGCGAGGGGAAAACGTTGGTCGACCTCCTCATCACTACTATGAGGTTTTGAGGAAAATGAGAATAAGGACTTAGGACCTGAGTCAGAATAGACTTCTTGAGGTTCCTCTTGACCTCCCTTAAGGTTCTGATCAGGATCCTCTTCAAGGTCCTCCTCGGGGTCTTCCTCAGGTTCCCCTTGAGGATCTTCCTCATGATCCTTTTCAAGGTCCTCTTCAAAGGTTCCTCCTCAATATCCTCTTCAAATTCTTGCTCAAGATCTTTGTTAGGAACATGTTCATCCACATATTCAACGTACACTGATCCATACGACAGTGTTTTAGTACTATCTGAGATTTCTTACTCCATTGTTTTGCCAAAAAAATTGATTTGGAATTATTACTTTGAAATTTTTTTAAGAAATCTTTAACTAAGCACTGATTTACATCAAAAATCAATCCTAAATTGCCTTCAAAATAGGCAAATAGCATATTAAAATAAAGCTCTTGAATTTTAGGATTTTTAGGAATAGATCGTGTCTCATTTGGACGTACAACGCGGCTACACGCGCCCCGAGAAACAAAATTCCAGAGAAATTCTCAAAATGGGACAAAGCCTACTCTCGGGAGAGGCGCGTGTGACGAGCTCCGTTTGTGACACGTGCCATCTCGTCGGTCTACATACATCATTGGCCGTTCGGTGGTGTGGTCCAGGTGTCCCATGGACGTGCTACGTGGCATCACGCGCCACGTGTCCTCTTCCCCCTTTTATTTTAATATTAATTTAAATATTAATATTTATTTTTTTTGTTTATTTAAATATTTTTATATATATTGTTTCTTCTTTCATCTGCCAAGTGTGCCACTAGCTCGTGTGGTTAGGCGCAAGGTCTGCACGCTAAGGTCGTGTGTTTGAACCCATGCACGACGCTTTTCTCTTGTTTGTTTGGCGCCAAAACGGAGCTGTTTTTTGAGCATGGGGGAGGTGCATCATTGGCCTAAAACGGCGTCGTTCTATCCCTTCTCAGCGGGTCGGTTAACCTACCCGACCCTATCCGCCCCATTAACCCAGTTGCGCCGCCACTGTACATCTTCTACCTCCAGCCGGGTCTGTTCGACTCGATTGGAACAAACGGGTTGGGTCCGATGGACCCGACTTGTTTTTCCTTAGTTTTTTTGCCGTCCGATGTCCGCTTTTCGCGTTCTTGGTGTCTATTTCTTTGTTTCGATGAGCTCTACACAATGGGAGTACTTTTGAAGCCTGAGTCTTCTCTTTTTCTGGAAGAACGCAACGGAACTCACAAGGCGTTTTTCCTTCGAAATTCCGTTGTCTGGTGTCCGTTCTTCGCGTTCTTGGTCTCTACGTTTTTGTCTTGAAGAGCTCTACACTATGGACATGTTTTCTAAGCCTAAAGACATCGTTTTCAAAGGACCCAGATTTGAATGTGTTCTATTTTTGTTTTTAGTTTCTTTTTTTGTTCTTTGTTTCATTTTGTTGAGGCATAAAGTATCTCTTCATACATACACATATACCATATACGTACAGACAAAATGAAATGAACAAAGAATTGTGATAAAGACAAAAAAATCATGCAACACAACTATAGATTATACATGAAAATGGAACTTGAAGCGATTTTCATGAAATTTCAAAACGAACATGCACAGTGCATCTCATGAACAGTTTTGCGGAAAAATTCATGTCTGTACAGATAGAATGATACCTTAGGAACTAACATGCTCTGATACCACTGAAGGATTTCAGGCGTACCTGTAGATTGATTGATCATATGCTTCCACAGATACCCACACGGAAAATGGATCACAGATTTGGATCCAGGTATGAGACAAAGCAAAAGCACTTGGAGACAAGAAGGAGAGTTTTCCACCGAGGGAAGAGTAAATATTTTACATGTCTATCTTTTCTGTATGTGGGATCCCTTAATAATGAAAACATGCAACCGCTCACAACTGTTCCCACATTAATTGCATTTCAAATTCAAACTTTTAGGGAAAATTACAAGTTTGTTCCCACAAGTTTGCTCATTAACGCTTTTGCCCCAAAATGTGTTATGGGCCTAATCCACTAAGGGTGGCCCATATTCCAACATAATCGTTACCCACAATTCCGATGCCGGCACCTCATGAGCAAAGACGATGATGAGTAACAAAATAGCCATGATGTCGGATCGGGAGGCGATGAGGACCTGAGCTACTGAGAGATGTGATATGAGGCAATGAAGTCGACCTACCAGATCGGTGCTGCTGAGATGATAAGGACCACAACCTGAGATCGGTGAGGGAATGCTTGGCTTGCCAAAAAATCATCGTCGACGATGACGCAATAGCTCAGATTGGGCAAGGAGGAAGATGTATACCCAATCTGAACGATGTGAGGACAATAGAATATCAATGCTAGAGACGATAACGAAGCGTGTACTGCGAGCTGAGGATAAAAGATGTTTAGAGTGAGAGTTACCGAAAAAAGATAGTGCAAGATGAGGAAAAGAGGCGATGAGGCAACTGAATATTAGAAGGCTTCAGGGTGAGAGTTGAGCTGCACTTGACTGGAAGGCTTCAGGGTAAGGTAAGAAAAATTAATGAGGACAACTGACACAACGCTTCAGGGAAAAGGGAAGGTAAGAGTTGTGCTGCACTTGACCGAAAGGCTTCAGGGTAACGTGACACAACGCTGAGGGATTCTTTGCGTCCTGGCTCTTGACTTCTTTTTAGGGAATGCATTCCAGTGACTTGTCTCTCCAAACAAACGTAACCTCCTTTTGGGAACCGGATTTGAGGTTATATGAATTATCATATGAATACTTTTACCGGATCTAAGGTTACATGAATTATCATATGAATACTTTTACCTTTCATAAATCAACATTTAGACATTCATGCACTTTCTTTTCTTTTTTAACTTCAAGACAGTTAAAAATATTAATTCACACTCATTTTTATTTCCCAAGCTAAAATATAAATTTCATCTCATCATCCCGTAATGGCATATCAAAATAAATGTACTGCAATAATCGTTCGATTGCATTGCATTCTCACTAACTCCATAAATCAAATTGGCAATTAATTAACTTAAGAATCCAAATAAAAAGTCTCCATGAGTGAATATCATCCAGATCGCTCTGCTATATTCCATTATTTAATCTGATTGATTTGACCCCTAAGGCGGTAATTTGATCAATTGGCAATCTTGATAATTTTCTTCCCAATATTATCTCCTTTGAACAGTGCAACGAAAGCAGAGGGGATGTTCTCCACACCAAAAGAGATGTCTTCAAGTGTTTGCAACTTCCCAGAACGAAGAAGATCTGAAGTCTTTGAAAAGAATTCTCCAAAAGAAGTTCCTACATAGTCACTAACCATAAAGCCTCTAATGGTGATTCTCTTGTACACAATATCCAACATGTTTGGTGAAGCTCCCTTGTTGTTGTTTACAACAGCATCATTATTATTAGTATACTCAGAGATTGCACCACAAGCAGCTACTCTTCCAAATGCATTCATGTTTGCAATAACTGCCTCTAACATTTCTCCTCCGACGTTGTCGAAATATATGTCTATTCCATTTGGAAAGTACCTGAAAGTTCAAACTATATCACATTAATTAAATGTAAATCATGTGTTCAGGGTCTTAGGGATGTAATTGGTTTCAACCAGATTGACCACAAAGTCATAGGAGATTGATATATTGTGTCTTATCTAGGTTAAAGGAATTAATATGCGCTTCTACTATTCATGTAAGCTTTTGACACGATAGTTAGTACTTCGTTTCTATGGTTCCAAAACCCTAGATTGAGGATGCATAAGCAAAGCAAAATGTCTTCCCAAAAAGCTCTTAGCTCTTTTAAGGAATAGGTTTCAACTAGGTCAAAAAACAATAAAGAAGAGTCAAAGAAAAATTATAAATTAAGAAGATAAAATGAGTTGAGATCTTATATTAATATCGATTAATTCAATCTTTACCATTGCCCACCAATTCTTTTTTGGGTTTTGAGATTTTAACGCTGTGAAATGAACTAGTTGTATTTGTCAATAATGTATACTACTAACCTTTTGAGGGTGGATTTTAAATCTCTTTCTTCCTTGTAGTTAAATGCATCATCAAACCCTAGCTTGTCTTTAAGCAATTCCACCTGTAACAAAATTATCATAATTTTGGTTCACTAATTTTGAGCAAACAATTAAATATAGAAAAAATATTTAAAAATTTTATTGATCAAAAGGACATAATATATTTTTAAATGCATAAAGTACCAATATTTTATAAGATTTTATACACAGAAAGTACTGGTACTTCAATTCAGATCATTTTAACCAATAAAATTTTCTTTATTAACACCAATAATGTTGAAGAACCAGGAAGGGAGTTAATTAGTAAACCTTTTTGGGACTGCCAGCACAACCCACAACATAACAACCCATGATTTTTGCAAATTGGCCTACCAAATGTCCAACTGATCCACATGCTGCTGATACAAATACTTTTTCTCCTTCTAGGGGCTTACACACATCAAAATATCCAACATACGCTGTAAGTCCACTAAATCCTGTCAAACAATTACCAGAAAACCAAAATGCAATCAAGTCAAATAATTAATTACTAAATGTTTTTATAACAATACTGATGTACTATCTTTTTTTATTTCAATGGAACCATTAGTATCTCAAACGCTTTTTTTAATCCTATTATCATGTATCTAAGTAGCCGACTAATTCAGTTCCACCCGATGGAGGTCCACTTAAGGGGTTAGGGTATCTCACATGAGTTTTCTCCATATCCAAAGATACCAGCTGGTTAAGGGGCCAATGTATTTGACACTAGGACCAACTAAAAATTTTAAGTTAATACCATTAGTATCAACACTCAAATGTTGATTTTTTTTAATAATTCTTATTTAGAAATAAAAGTTAATATGTCAATATTTGAGAATGTTTTGTCAGCATTTAAACTTTTCAATATAGGCAGGTTTTTATTAATAAAACTAACAATTTTAGGGTTAAAAAACTAATATGACAATTTTATAAAATTAAAGGACCAAAAACAAGATCTTGGCCTCATTCCCTAACAATTTTTTTTTTGCAAATAACTAATATGACAATTGATGAAATAATCATATAAATATTTCATCAATTTGGTAAACCAATTATCACCTCAAATTCTGAAATTGTAATTTCAAGTCATAATTAACGGTAAGTTAGCAGATGAGGGTTTATGATGAAAAAAATGTTAGGGGAGTTAAATTTAAATTTTGAAATGTCCGGAGGGGGTTGGAACTTGTCAATATTCAAGGAGTTTTATAAAATCAGTAACTTTCCTAGGATACAATGTGTCTTTTACTAATATACATGACCATTTTCGTTCAAAAAAAAAAAGTAATGATAAGTTAACAATAAGGGATTTATGATAAAAGTAGATAAAACATTATAGGGTTAAATTTAAACTTTGAAATGTTAGGGGTTACCTGCGAACTGACTTAAGTTTTATACGATTTAGGTTTTTTTTTTAGTTGAAGGAGGAGAAGGGATTTTGAGAGGAAAAATACCCATATAAAAGCTAAAATGGGCAGATGTAATCAAATTTGAGTTTTAAACTTTACATTTTGCAAGTTGCTTCTTGATAGAGGATTCTCTTTAGGATTCTTTATTGAACTAACGATTTATCAATGTTTATCAATCTTGTGACATTTTCTAACATTTACAGTCCTTATTCTTCTATGTTCAAGGGTTTAAGTGGATCGTTAACCTTTGTTTAATGTTCCTCTGGTGCGTATATTTCAATATATATATAATATGGTTCATAAACAAAGAAGAAAGCAAAAATAGGCAAACTATCATACCTAGAACTCCAAGGTGGTGTGAGAGTGGAAATTCAGAGGACTCCACTTTGTGTATTATGCTTCCTTCTTTAACCAAACTGTACTGTGACCAATTGAATACTCCCAACACTAAATCATCCTTCTCAAACTTTGGATTCCCAGAAGCCACAACCTTCCCAACACCAATAGCATCCAAAGCCTGCCATTATATCATATGCATATGTATGTAATGTAGATTCATCATAGCATAACATCAATTAGTTCATAGCAGCAACAAGAGTATAACTCTAGTACTTAGCTAGTTAAATATTTGTAAGAAAAATGTGGGTAAGACTAGCGAAAATTTTCTGTTTGAAAACTTCATTCAACAGAAGGACCTTATATACTTTTATATACAGAAAGTATCGATACTCCTATTTAGATCCTTCTAACCAATGAAATTTTAAATAGGAGCTTTTTATTTATTTTCTCAAATATGTGTTTTGATTTCCTAAAATGACATATTTAATCATTTGTTTTGTAGCTACCCTTCCATGAAAATCCTTTTGATGTGTGTATGTGTGGGGGAGGGGGCAATTAATCTTTTGGTCCCTAAACTTTTGATTCATTGTAAATCGGTCCCTCAACTTTGACTTGGTGTAACTCAGTCTCTACAGTTTTAACTCAATTGTAATTCAACCCCTGAACTTTGATTTACTGTAACTCAGTCCTACAGTTTTGACAATTTTATAATTTAGTCTTTAATCTTTTATTATATATGTGATTTATTTTCTCAAAATATAAGGATGGAGCTTAGATATTGGACCGAACCAAAAGTTCAGATATCAAAAGAATAATTTTCTCAACACACATATATATAAACAATAGCAATAATCTTAAACATAGGTCTTATATTTTAATTCGAAGTAAACCTCTAACTAGTTCCTCCAATCAGGATCTTGAAGAAATACAGGATTTGAGATATCTACTCACCTCATCGAGATTAACAGGGCTTACAAATTTATGAGTGGAGCTGAAGCTCTTCATGCGGTTGAGATGGTAAGGATCGACGGAGACATAGAGATTCTGAATGAGAATATCATCAGAAGAAGGGTCGAGTGGGAGAGGAATAGTACAAGTTTTGAGCTCAAAGTGAGACTCTTTTGGTGAGCCATTGATGTGGTTTTTCACAACTACGTACTCGTTGGTCGCTTCCATATTTGGAATCTCTGAGGTACTTGCACTTGCTGATAGCAACATTATCAGCTCTTGTATGAAATAGCCATACCTTATCCGTTTTTTGCTGTGTGACCGACATTTTTTTGTCTGTATTCCCTCATCAATATCACACAACAACCAGCGAATAGTTGAAAAGGAAGTATAAAATCATCAAAATGAAATACAAAATCTATTTAAAAAGGAATATTTTTTGATACGAAAAAGTTTAGATGATGGGTTGGATCTTTGGGCTTGCAGGGTCAAAATATACACTAACAAAGGTACTTATAGATTGTCGGTCCACAAATGTCAGTCTATTGGTCCTATGGGGGATATCAACCTGGTTTTCATGAGCGTTGGTGGGTCCTGGAGTCAATTTGTATCCAGAAAAAAAGATTGCCCTCCAATAAATCCTCATATCATCAATGGATTTTGAACTTCCGATCTTGTAAGTTATAAGCCAACTTCTTACGAACTAGATCAACCTTTGTTGGCTTTAAAAATGGAAATTAATTTGTCAATCCTTATGGTTTTACATAATTTATAATAAGATCTTTATAGTTTTTCTGGAGCCTTGCATTCGTTGGAATTTTAATGTGTCAAAAAAATTCCATATTGCTCAATATGTGAGTTTGAGCTTGTAAAACGGCTGAAAAGAGGAGCCTGGAATTGACCGTTAGATTTTGAGATGACTGTTGGGGCATATCTGTTTTAATTGAAGCACCATTATTTGCGTAGAAATCACCATTTTGGTTTGAAGATATGTTCGCAGAAAGACACTCTGGGAAAAGATGCAAACTCGTTGCTTCAATCATTTTCCACTTACTCCTTATATATAAAACTGATGTACAATCAACTTCCCATTCCCTGGACCCCTTTATGTTAGTATTCACCATGTGACTCCTTTGTTTATATATATATATATATATGTGTGTGATCATGTTATAAAAAAATGTTTGCAGAGAGATATAAAAACAGTCTTCTTTGAACTAGAGGCATAGAAACTATTGATTTGATTGTTAGAAGTTGTGATACGAGTCACATTTTTAGAGATATTGTTAATGATGCAAGATTACTTAATTCATAGTAACTGGCAGTTCTCTATCAGGCATGGTCATAGGGAGACTTTGATGTATGTTAACTACTTAACAAAGGCTTCCCATAGTGTGAACTCCACTTTTTGTATCATTAATCACCCCCACCCCACCCCACCCCACCCCACCCCAATTATTAGTCAAGAGGTGGAGTTTGATGAGATAACTTGTATTGACCTGTAATGAATGTTTGAAATACATTACTTAATCATCATTATTGCGGCTCGCGGCTCACATATTGTGCTTGTTTGGAAAAGCTTATTTACTCCCCAAAAGCACGTTCAACAGTGTAAAAGTACATTTTTACCGCGTTCCCAAATGGACCCATTATCTACCTAAAGACAATGTTTGATGTGTGTCAATGGGGACACAGTCTCTGGCCCAAGCTCTTGGAGTTTTTGAGCTCCTCTCCTCTCTTCCTTGATCTCGAGCGCAGTTATCAAACCTAGATAGATTTGATTTGGTCATCTTGAAACTCGACAATGTGGCCATGTAAAATATCCATGTACAAGGGTGAGCAGAGTCATGGTAACCCACAATAACCAGGTGCAACCTTGGACAGAACTCTATCAACCAGACAGGTTGATAGGGTTGCATTTAAAAAAAAAATTGACATTCAAAATGACATTGTTTACATATTTTTAATGATAATTTTTGTGTCAATGACTATTAGTTTGGTTATTACAGAATTGTAAATAGAATTTTTTTTTTTTTAAGAATTCCAAGAGTAATTAAGCACGCTCGGGTTTCAAAGCATCCTCCAGAAGTCATATGAATCCTAAGGAAATGGTTTAAAACACAAGCATGCTAATGACTCTATTCATTGTTTTGCATATTTTTTCCACACAACTCATATAACTCGCTCTAGACTTTTCTCAAGACGGTGAATAAGTGTGGCAATAATAAAGCAAGCATGATGATAGTTGCAACAGCATATAGCCTAATAAGGAAAATAAAATATAACTCATGAGAGTTACAAGTCTCAGAAAAATTTATTGGGCAATTACTATAAGGTTTTAAGGAAGAGATTTAACTACCTAAAAGTATAATAAATGAGGAGTATGCAATGATAAATTTTAGTGATAAAAAGACAACGGATTTATACCCCTCAATTGTCATTGGGATTTTCTGGTAATTAAATTTTTTCTTTAACATCTCGTAGTGATTTCCCCTTTTCCCCTTTTGAGGGGTGGAGGAAGCCATGAGAAAGACCAAAAAGGGCAAAATACACAGCAGCTTGCAGTGCAAGTCTAGTTACATAGGCTTCTTGCAGTGCTAGTACCAATCATCCAGCTTTTGTATTAAGTGAATTCTCATATTTGCCATCATAACATTCTCCAAAATGCAACAAGTGTATAAATGACCTTTCGCCCAGAAAAAATAGTGGCAAGAATTCAGTGGAATCAATCTACTAATATTCAGGACTCATCTCTAACCTCTAGTAACAAAAATCTGTGGTGTAATAATATATAGGGTCAAAGGTAAAGTGAAAGAAGTGCTCTGTTTCCTGTAATGGTTTTCCCCCCAGTTTGATCCCGCACCAACCATTGATGTGAATAGAAGAAATATATAATCATTTTCCTGTTGGCAACTGGGGAATGAAAAGACGGGGACCAAAGTTGGTTCACTGAACCAAGGTGTCAAGCACACTGATTTGCTTTGAAATCTTTTGCCGATAACAAGCTATTAATAAGGCGTTTAAGCCTTTTAGCTCCAGGACCAGGCCTAAGTTCAGTGATATTTTTTATGCCATGATCTAAGAAAGTCATGTTTGGTTTTACTCGACTGAACCACCTACCAGGCACATAACCCTTAGCGTTTAAACCCAAGAGCTCACTATCTATCTTATCCAGGACCGGTTCATTCTTGGCAAACTTCCTTGCAAAAGGAGCATTGCTGTCAACCATTCTCCTGAAGTCTCTATCTTTAAGGAAATGTGGGTGCTGTTTTGGAGGGTTATCCCATGATATGAAATGGAGGTCATGGTTAACAGTAGTGTTGCGAAACTCCTCGGCATTACAGATGACTGTATGAAAATACCCTTCAGGCGATGATAGGAAGTTGGCATAGTACATTAACACCTTCCTAGGCAAGTTATCCCAACCCCATATGCAGTATTCAACAAATGGATGAGAGAGCATCATCCAGGCCGAACCTGAGCAAAATTAAGGAGCAAGATCAAACTCAAAGAGGATAGAATCTAGGATTAATGCTTTCAAATTAATTCCTGTAGAATCTAAGTCCCCCAGCAAATGATGGCTATTGAAAAAAAAAATATGAATGATGTTAAGTTATACAATCTAACAAGTTCCAGTTATTAACTACAAGACAAATGAACGCTTGAACTCATCAAGTATTCTCATAATTGTTATTTCGTTATTTTTCTCTCTTCAATATATTCAATGATTGAATTGTTTCATTAACCAATTGGACAATCCTAGAAGTTAAGAGATTGAATTAAGCAGGTCAGAATAGGAAAAAGTAGAGACTGAGTTGAAACGAGAGGCACTAAAGCAAGATTTCTCACCTGTAAACAGCTTATATGCTGAGGGCACGCTCCTTTTCTCAGTCACCCAAAACACATCAGATTTATGCACACTATAAAGACCTGGGTCAATTATAATAGGCTTGGCCCTATGATACCTGTTGAAAATGGTGAAGTTTCACTTGTAAAGTTGAGACAGATTTGACCTTCCACACAATTGTACCCTATTTTTCAAGGAAATTTAGTAAAATGTGACGTGAACAAAATAGAGAAAAGGATTAGAAGCGTACTCCTTCCAGCCAATGTCACTGGTGTGCTCAATGAAATTGAAGTGTCTCGGAATAGTTGACAGTGTGTGTAGCAAATCTGTTGTAAGAAATTCAAGTGAGTGAAGGACTGATAATAGAATTGGATAATACCAAACGCTCATTCTTCACAGCATAAATAAATGGCCAAAATGCAAATAAATCTCTGAAATTTAGACACACAAAAAAAGACCCCTTCTGGTTTCAACTTGGCAGATTAACAAGAATGAATATGGTAAATAATACCATTTATACACACTTACACAGACGTAAAAGGAAACAGCAAGATAAGAATAATGAATTAAAAATTAAAGACATGACCAAACAAGTATGCCATAGAAAAAAAAAAAAGTCTTTTGACTTGCTATTGCAATTTCATGCTCATAAATTTCTGGCATGTTAAATGTTTAAATGGTTCGGTAACAGAATTAAGACCACGGGGTTGATCTGCAATAGGGACAGAGCTAACGTAGCTTATCTACAATTAGCCAAGATTTGCAATGAAAATGAGTGTGTACTCACTAAAAATGAGCAATATGGTTATGGTTTCAAAGGCCAATAATCAATTCACGAACAGAAAAGTACCAATCAGTTTTATGCAATCCCTGACATTTTTCAGAATATCAACAAAGCTAGAGAAAGAAGGAACCCGCCCACAACAACATTGTGAATAATTCAATTCATTAAGTGATGACTGATGAACAAACGAGTTGATATCAAAACGATGGTAATGATAGAGTAAAACAGAGAAATCTGTATTGCAATTGAAACCGACCAAACTAAATCTAATCAAACGCCACTGCAGTGACCTGGGACTAAAATTAGAAAAATCGTAGTAGCTGGAAGTACCCTAAAAGAGAAGCAATTAGTTAGGTTTTCTCCAACGCATTCCATTCCAGCAAAATCATACACCCTAAGTCATAAAGAAACAAAACACTCTTCTTCACTCATCAAGCTAATAAATCTACCCAAACAAAAAAAACAAAGAAGAAAGCAAGAAAGAGCACAGTTCGTACCGTCCTGAGTGATAATAGGATAATCTGAAGCACTCAAATTAATGAACCAATCCCAATCTCCGCCTTCCTTGAGCAAAATGGCAGCAGCATGAAGCGTGTTAGTGACCATGGTAGGTCCCCGATAGGTAACCAAGTTGGCCTTCACGATCACTCTCACATTGCCCAATTGCGCAAAGAGAGGCTCGTTTTTAACATAATTGGCCAACTCAAGTCTCTCCTTTGTCGAAGCCTCAAGGTCCAAATGCACCGCGTACAGATTCCTCGGATGGTAAAGCGCCTTGAGCGTTCTCTTCAAGCTCTCTCCATCTCCCATTGATCCAGAAATCAAGTACGCGATTCTTGGAACAGAGCTGTCCAGTGTCGGAGACACCCTAAGCTTAGATTCAACGAAGTGAGGGACTTTCTTTGTGATGCGGATACGAT
>JANTPZ010007641.1:0-16757 GCA_025593235.1 Vachellia pachyceras | reverse complement strand
ATATTCTGATAGCCAGTGTTTGATTGTGCTTGTGCTTGCTCTTGCTGTACTTTCACTTCCTCCTCGACTTCTGCTTGCTGTTGAGCCGAAATGGAAAATGCTCTCTTGTTTCTCAAGTCTCTTCTGCAGCCAGTGAAGCCCATCATGGGCACTTTGGTCGAAAGCGCGCTGGAGAAACTTGTGGCCATGGCTTAGATGCTATCGTGAGCATCGCAGAGCTAGAGAGTTTAAATTCAGTTTGCTTTAGTGGTGGTGAGTTCTTCCTGCTATGGATAAGAGTAGTGTGTCTGTGTGCGTACTTTTGTGATGATTATGTAATGACGGCATTTCAATTTTCAACAAATGTCCAGTTCAATGTTCAGTTTAATTTTGTTTAGTAGTGGCAGGTTTCTTTAGTCTTATCCTGAGGAACACGTGTCAAGACAAGAGACTCTGAGAGCCAAACCTCGTCTTATTTACCCTTTTTTTTTTTCAAAGAATTGCTGTTAGATTCTAATAAATATTAATAATCACAAAAATCTTCAGTAACTAACTGGTATGCGATGATAAGTGTCACTGAAAAGATTACGGGTTTGTTTGAGAAATCCGTTAGGAGAACGATCGCAGATTCTAAAATGAATATGTGAGAGGAATTTTATCTCGGTAAGCGTAGGAATGGATTTTTTACCTCCCCAAACAAGCCCTATATTGCTCATTTGTTATTAAATTTTTTTTGGATTATTACATTAAATCACTTACTATTAAGATTTTTTTTATTGTTACATTCATTCTTTCATACCTGCCAATCATTCTTTCTCTCTAAAAAAAAAAAATTCATCGATCATTATTCTGTTCCATTTCGCCGGTGGAGAAACTTCACAGGGCAGGTCCCTCAGCCGTGCAAGTTCTTGAGAACTTGACCTCTACAGATCTGAACTCATAATACAAGACCACCGTTTATTTCATACGAATGAAGGCAAATGAACCGCAAGGTGTTGGACTATGTTTAGGACCATGTTCCTTCAATACTAGATACGACATAACTAAAAACTAGTACATATCGATCTGATATATAGCCATTCGAACAATCAGCAAAATCCTTTTATTCCTTTTGACTAAACTTTGAACATGAAGCATGCAACTGTCGTTTCTTCTCGACCAATCCAAAGAGACAGTCTGCAACTCCCGTATAATGAATACAAAATTTGAAATCTCAAGAAACTACTAACATATCTATCTGCTTAGAACATGTTACAACGTACTCAGCTCATGAAGTTAAAAAGCAGTAGAAGAATAAGGAATGGTGCACGAGTGAAATGTAACTTCAATCCTTCAAGGTAAATTGGCCCAGTTCAGAATATTTCCCCTCCAGTTGTTCAATTTTGTTGAATTTAAAACCTCTAATCCTTACTACCTCAGGCTCCGAGGCATTTTTGTAGTCCACAGTTTCGAGGGTCCACCCTTTGTTTCTGACAGGATCAACCACGTCTACCTATTTGAAGATGAATAAATAAGCCACCACTCTTAATTACCTCAAATCAAACACAAGATTATCGATCGTAGCAGGTGCATTCATATTTTCGAACTTCAAATATTCTTCAGAAGAAACTTTCAAAATATAAAATGCAGTCACACTGACTAACCATACCTCTGCATCATCAACGGCATCAACGACAAGAGCCCCATTACAGAACTAGTAATGAGGATTATCAATATCATTCATCACGGCCACACTGATTTAGGTAAAAAAATTAAAAAAAATGATTGATTTTGAAATAAAACAATTTGATAAAACTCTAAAACCCTCGGAAGATGTACCTAGTTTGAATGTAAAAATTCCCACGACGATGATAACAGTAACGCCTATGATGTGTATGCTGGCAAGCAATCATGTTAGGAATTATGTTTGCGGAAGTTAAGATAAAACTCCTCTCACATATTTACCTCGACTTGTATGAAATCATTCTCTCAATTGATTCGGATTCTCAATCACATACGATAACATTAAAAAACACTATAAAAAAAGTTAAAATCACTCCCTTTTATTGAACTTCATATGAACACTTTATATACAAATTCGTTCATCCCTCACCACTGCGACAAAAGGCCCAGGTAATTCCCAGAATACTTGGGGAAGGAGGAGGACACCTCCAAACAACCTCTCACCCCAAGTCCATCCTCTGAAAGAAGAAAAATGGCAAATCTTAAATGCAAAGAGGCAGCAGAAAGAAAATGTAGGCATCTCAATGATTTAGATAAACAAAGAATTTGTTTTTTTAAAAAAAAAAAATTAGCATCTCAATGATTTATATAAACGAAGAATTTGGTTTTTATCAGTCAAAGCTGGACGAGCGGCTCCATCGCCCTCTTAAGTAGTCCTCCAACGACACATTCTGCTCAACACTGCTCATGGACGTTGAATCATCCTCCACGTCAAGCAGAGCAACATTAAGATGTGATTGTAGATTTGAAGGTGGACACTCTTCATCGTCAATCATCCCAGGTTTCTCCGAAGCGTTAGCCTCTAACCTTGCCCACTTGATCACTTCAACATCACCTTGAAGAAGCTTTGAAATCTGTAGTCCAAAGGAATGCATGTGAAATTCAAGCATGGAGAAAAAGGAAACACTTCATGAAGCCATTCAATTTCAAGCATGATGTGCTTACAAGGCTCATAGGAGGCCTAGCTCTTGGATCGCGTCTTATACAAAGTTTGGCGGCCAACAGCACCCTCTCTATCTGTTCATGATCATAGTTATCGCTTAAACCTGGGTCTAACAGTTGTGACACCTTTCCATTATTAAGAATTGGACTTGCCTGTAAAAGAGATTCTCAGTCATTGTTTTTCCCACAGTACATGTAATTGCAAAAATAGGTGGCTAATGAATGGGGATGACAGAGCATAGGATTATGAGGACATACCCACATAACGAGGCTTCCTTGACCTTTAGGATAATCTCCACCTATGGGTTTTCTCCCAGAAAGAAGTTCCAGGAGAACGACGCCAAATGCGTAGACATCAATCTTAGCATTGACTTTGCCATACATGAAATACTCTGGAGCTAAGTAACTGCATAAACAAACGTGTGAGCTTTATATTTTAGGATCAAAATCTATTTATGCTTTCTCTGATCAAATAGGATACTTATATACGGACATAAGCGGATGGTTTGGATATTTAAGAGTTCAAAGTACATACCCGAAAGTTCCAGCAACGACTGTGCAAGTTAGATGTGAAGAGGAGGTGGACGCCCATTTTGCAAGACCAAAATCAGAGAGCTGAACAAATTCAAGCAAAATGGTGCAAGGATCGATAAGCGCATCAGTGTAGAAAGCAAGTCAATAGAGATATTTAGCTATATACCTGGGGCTCAAAGTCGTCAGATAATAATACATTTGATGACTTCACATCCCTGTGAATCACAGATTGGGCACCGTTGTTATGCAAATAATCCAGAGCCTCAGCAACACCCATTGCCACCTTATATCTCTCAGTCCAGCCAAACACAAGTGGATTTTTCTTATTCCCTAGTTAAGTTGACATGTGATGAAAATAGAAAGTAATTGAGACCTTAGTTAATCAGTAAGTTAACAGCTATAGCTGCTATATGATGTGCTTTGTCTTACCATAAAGATTGTCTTCAAGGCTTCCTCTAGACGAAAAATCATAGACCAAAAGAAGATTGCCATCCTCAAAGCAGAAACCCAGGAAGGAAATAATGTTTTTATGGTGCAAGGTAGTGATAATTTCTATTTCCAATAGGAACTCCTTCAAAACATCATCAGAAGGCTTTAAGATCTTAACGGCAAGCTCCTTGCCATCAGGAAGGCGGCCTCTATAAACCTGACTACTTCCTCCTTTTCCAATTAAATTTTCTGAAATCATAAAGTTGATTGACTAGTTTTAAAAATGAATTACTTTTGGACAGAAATGAACTTCACAGAAAACTAATATTGCAAAACATAACAAACCTCCCGAGAAATTTGAAGTTGCCAGTACAAGTTCTTGGTACTGAAACAATCTGCACAAGGATGAGTATTTCTCGTGAAGATCCTCCAATTCTTTAGGAACGCTTTTTGAATTGCCGTATGGTGAAGAAGAATCAGTCCTTATGACAACATCAACTGGAACAATAGCACCACTTCTGCCATCTAAAGCTATATTTTGTTTATGATCATGATCTGTTGTGTCGTATGAAAGATTTCTACAAGGCAACTGCATTGCCCACTTAACCACTGATATCTGGCGTACCGATGATAGATCATGTGACTGTCTGTCTGATAAAACTGTCCGTTGCAACAGTGGCCAACCAGGTTTCAGCTCAGGTAGTTCTCTGTCAGACAAGGTTGTTGCTTTTCCTGATGCTGCATCAGTTTTCTGTACAGGCACTATAGCCAAAGCATTCTCATTAGTACCACCATCACTTGAAGGCTTCTCTGCAGAATGGTGACAGGACATGTTTGGCAATTCTGAAATTGAGCCGCATATTGAGCAGCTTGGTTTCTGAATCACAGATTCTTTAGACCCCAAAGTAACTTTACCATGCTTATTTTCTGCAGTGTCGTCATTTGGTACTTTAGAACTCTTATTGAATGTCCGGTGAATAGTTTCAAGCAAACCAATTTTGTTCTGACGATCAATTCCTGCAACATATTGATGCTTGAGTTTGTATTATTATATCTGCGAGACTAACAACACACATTACAGCACTCTTCAGAAAAATTTAAACCTTTCAAGTGAGAAGGAGCTTCTGGGGAGCTATCTCTCTTGAACACAACTTTCCCGTTGTTAACAGCCAGAACACAGCAGTTCTTGGATAACTTTTTGGCACAGTACTTAGCTACGGAGGTTGATGGCCGAATTGTATGGAGGCCGTGTGCTGTTCCTACTATAAGATGACTTGCAGAATAAGCATTTGCTTCTCGGAGTAGAATTTTCCGGACTGATGGACCTCTGCAAACTTTGAGCTTGAGATTCACCTGAACCATTCAAACAAAAAAAAATCTCATATATGAAATTATTTAGTTTTACCTCTAGTTCCTCAGAGGAACATGGAAAAAACAGAGAGAGAGAGAGAGAGAGAGAGGTGAACCTGTTTTAAATTGCAGAAACCTTCATAAACGGCAAGAACAGAGTCGAATGCGTTCACAAGAGAAAGAAGGGACAATTTCCCATCTCGATCGACGATTTCTATACGAACCCATTTCACCAAAACCAGTTAATCTCCGCTCTAATCCACATGCGCAGATGAAAGTTAAGAGAAGAAAAACTAAAACCAAAAGTCCTCACTTACGATTGTTTCCAAGAACATTAAGAGCAACCACGACATCACCAGGCTTGGCGACTTTGACCAAAGCCCAAGTGAGCAGCTCCTTACTGGCCGAGTCCAGCTTCATGCCCACCACCATCGTCCGGCCACCGGAGCTTCCGCTGTGGACTTCTCCGGCCTCTCCCATCTGCAATATTTTCATGTTGTGGGTCAAAGTCAGAGGAGATGCTGTTTTTCCTTATGGGTGACAACCGTAACTGAAAATGAGGTTCATATAGTTAGATAGACTGGCATCAACCGTCGTTTGGTTTGCTTTTCATGGTGGCACGCGAGAGCAGGTACCAGACTAGATAGAGAAAGGGCGTATCTGACAGTAAGTTTAACGTACAAACTTGAACCAGTACTGAATTCAGTTTCCTTTGATGAAGTCATTTTAACTCGCATCATCATTACCATCCGGCTTTTCGAGCAAGATTCTAACAAAGTTTATACCTTTAAACGCCCAAGATTTTGACCACCGGACCCTCCTGTGAAAGACGTTGGACCTAAATCTCTCTCTCTCTCTCATATATCCCCCTACCTTTTCTTAACGGAAAAAAAAAAATGAAATTAGCGTAAATTGATGAAGAAATAAACACACACTGAGTTGAGCGTAGTAGATGATGACATGGGTGGCGTGCAACCATTTTTATGTTAACGTTATATCATTTATATTTCATTAGCAAGATGCTAAGTTGCTTCGTTATCAAAGTTGACGGAATATTTTACCAAAAAAAAAAAAGTTGACGGAATATTAGTCTTAATACATGCATCGAACAACATGGCTTATAATATGATGTAATAATGGGCTGTGCTAATGAGGAAAGACAATGATTTGTAAAGTGAGCCATTACATTACGTCTACTGTTAAATCTTGTGGGTGTACTCTTTTTGATGAAGATCCATAATGCGAGGTGTGGTACTATGTATAGTGTGAAATTTTGAGGAAGCTATAAGAACAGAAAACAAGAAAGTGAGTGTTGATGCATTGATGTGGTCGGTGGAGATGAAAGCTAAAAGAGGGTTATGACCTGTGAAGGAGGGAGTGCCTGGTTAACTACCTGCCACCTTAGCGCTTCCTCACGCGAATCCTGATCACTTCTCTCCCACGTGGCCATTCCTTTCTATTCATTTTTTTTATCTTTTTCTTTGTTTGCTCCACCTATGCCAGCCAACTACTCACAGTCCCACACGTGCACCACGAATTCCTTTCTTTTCCAGAAAAGATTCATACCCTTTTCCTATTAAACACAGAAATAAGTCGCTAAAGACACAGTTTTAATTAGGATTACACGTAAAGACTGGGCAGCCCTATATCATGATGATGGGAGAATGTGGACAAATGTGATGCTGGCGAGGCGAGCCTCAATTCTGAGTCTGATCCCACCCCCAAAAGCAGCCATATTTATTTTTTGTGCATCATCCTGTTCTTGATTTTCTGAATCATATTCAGTCAAAAACGACGTACCTATAAAACCTTCGTTCTCCTTTAACTTTAATGAAAAGTGCATGCATTAACATTCTATGGGTAGAAGCCGATCCAACCCGCAACCTCCCATTGGCTACGTAGGCAATTGGCAAAAACATCATTTGCCCCAATATACGCTATGAGACTAGGCCTGATACAAGGGGATCAAATCTGCTTGGAAGACATGTAATATCAAACAAATCGATGTATGATTGTCACTTTTAGTAGGCTTCAAGTCAAATACGATTGATTTGGTCTAAGTATATAAGAATATGATTTTTTTTTTGGGTATTGTGAGACTGGAACTGCCCCACTTGACTAGATATTTCACTTTAGCTAGTTTTAGCTTTCTGGGGCTCATTTTCAGTGGTAATGGTGTTGGTCATACATGCTTATCTCATCATGTAAATTAGGTAGTGCCCCAGGTCACCCATTCATTAACTCTCTCACTGTTCTTTCATTTCTCTGAAAAGAACTCATATGACAAAAACCTAACATCTTTTTCCCTTGTTTCGTTTCGCTCATTCCATTTTTTCAGATCATGCTTTACTTTCCACTAGAACCTCTTTAATTTCTTGTTTCATACGCTGCACTTTTTTAGATTGATTAGAAAAGAGAAGAGATATATAGCAACGAAAATAAATTCCACGGAAGGAGAAAAACTTGGGGCGAAGGAAATCCAGAATGATGCTTTATATTTCAGATAGTAAGGCTTCATTTATATATAAATCAAAGCTGTAAAAAAGTCTGAAGTTTTTCTCAGGATATGATCCAAGAGATAGAGGCATGTATAGCTTCTCCCAAGTCCTCATCGTAACACGATATTACTTCATATTTTTAAGTAAGGCATATGGATCGAATAATGACTCAGGTAAGTTTCGTGCAAGTTGCAATGATACTTCTTTGGGCAGTTTTTTGATTCAGTTCGTCGCAATTCATTGAAAATTAAATAATGACTATATAAAGCTGAGGTTTGGAAGACTGCAACAACGGCTTCACCAACAGTTAAATAGTTTGCTAACTCTAACAGCAATGACCGACCAAATTATTCTCTATTTTTTTAATGTAAAGAAGAGGTAATTTTTGAATGACAGTGAAACGTTGCTTGTCAGTTGTTGGGGGTGATCCAAGTTAATCATATGTATTCTAGATAACTACAACCAATTACATTCACAAAATTCATTTAGAGTCCGTTTGGGTCAAAGAAAATGTGCCAATGAACAAGGAAAATCAACATTGTCCATTAACGGCGGCCGTTGGCTGGACATTCAAAATGGAAAATGACTTCCCGCATGGAGCCATTTTCATTTTCAGTTGACTGCGGAGTTGGTGCTGTTCAATTTGGGTTTTATAAGTTATTTCATAGCACTTGGGGTGGATAAAAAAGGACAGATTTTTTTAAAATGTCTGGGGGGCCGGGGTTTGGAGGAGAGGCAAAGCAAGAGCGATGCAACTGATGAAAGAAGTGTCATGTAACTCGTGAGGGGAATTAAAATTCGAACCTGCAGCAATAAGTTTTTGCAGATCTGAATTGTTAGGTGATTTTAACGTACAAATTCTAAACTTCGGAGAAATTCTCATGTGTCCATGCCCTGCTTTTCTCAGTTTCAATGTGGTCCTTCCAAAACCAAAGCAGACTAATGCCAAAGTCGGTAAAACAAGCACATTTGCTCTATTTTCATCACTGGATGAAGCTTATCGTTTTTTTGACTGCTGAGAATAACAGAAGTGATGAATGTTTGAAGTTAAAGCACATATTGTAGTTTCTTATTACATTCCTTTGGTAAAGGATATTTTTCACAATGGTATCACGTCTCCAATCCGGAGGAGAGCAACATTTTTTAATACAGTTAATAAGAGCGTGATTATCAGATTAAAAAATCATATCTTCCGGACGATTATCAACAGCATAAATAAATGCTTCCTGGAGAATCATGCATTTTGTCAAGAACGGAGACTTTGACAAAATCATCTTATTTATGTTATCCAATATACCTCTATTTGAATCTCTAATTACAAAAGCAACAGTTACAAGTCCCTTATCTTTAGCAAAAGCTCCATTAACATTAATTTTTAAAAATTTACCTTTTGGCGAATGCCATAAATTTTTCACATTCTTCACATAATTGTGACTGCATAGTGAATCACCCCCTCCTTAGAGTACACAGGAAAAGATTCCCAAAATTCATTGAGAGAAGAATTTACCTGGTTGAACACAAATACAGGGCCAGGAGTTATATGCTTATAAATGTAGTAACATCTTCTCTTCCAAATTTGTCACAACATCATTTTAAGTAAAGCTTTTTACCACTCTGTTAAATTAGCTTTGCAAAACAACCAATGTATCCAAATATTAATATCACTACAATGATCCTCATGACATCTAAAAGCAAAAGAACTGTCAAACCAAGCATGCTTAACCCAATCACACAACAAGAGAACAGATGGCTAGTGAATCAACTTCAAACATTGAGATGCTCGTGACCTTGTGTGTGTGTGTGTATATTACAAATTTTGAAGCAATCAATCAAAATTCAAGACAATTGAATGATAAAAAATTTGTTGAACTTTTGATTTTCAGTTTTTTTTTTTCAATTTGAAGTTTAATACGTTTGAAATCGTTAATCCCTATAATTTCAAAAAAAACCTAAATCAGAGGTTAACGTTGTTAAAATTGATAACTTGTCGCTGATGCCCTTTTCTTGCTAACTTTGCCTGATGATCGGATATTATCAATACTTGGATTTATTAGACCTACTTTTGGTCCATACAATTTGATCTAATTTAGGTTTTGATCCTTAAAGTTTAAAAGTTATCGTTTTGATCCATCAAGTGTACTCCGTAAAAAATTTAGTCCCAATGGTTTTGGACTTAAAACTGATATTAATACCGTTAATTTTACTTATATATCACCGACTCCATTAATTACGGTGAAATAGTTTAATAACCCAAAAATTTTACATTCCACTTTTATTAATATTAATTTTGCCATCATATAACTCAACAACTACACTTACATGTTCAATACTATATTTTGATATAAATAGAAAACTCAGCTCTTCAAAACCCAAATCTCCCCCACTTTTTTTTCAGGCTTTTCGCTCTTTCGTATTAAAAAAAACTGCTAGGGAAGCGTGGCTATATCACATAATAAAAATTTTAAATTCTTATTTACTGGGCGTCTGCCATGTTTTGATAATTGTATTTTTGCTGTCGTTTAAGAATAAATTGACAGCAGTATGACAACAGGTGGGTGTGCAGTCTAGTTACTTAGCCTCAATCTCAAATTATAAAAAACAAAGCAAAGCGGTCGTGGAGTTGCGGTAAACAATTGCTGGAATTAAAGAATTTTTTTTATTAAATCTATATCTATATTCACTATTCAGGAATAAATGATCTGACTAATGTGTAGTGTGCGAAAATTGCGTTTGGGGGGATCCCTGTGATTAATGTTGGATCAGCTGTTGTAAATGCGATCGATTACTATCGTCATCTCCCTCCGCTCTACAAATTGCATCCTCTGGTACATCTACTACACCCCTAGGGTTGCTCTATTATATCCCCAGAATTTCCTCCTGGACCATGGTCGAGGCACTTTTGACTTATTCCATTTCCGTTGCCTAAAGTAACTCCTCCCCAAATCATTAGGGGAACCCTTTTAATGGTTTAGAAATGAGGTGGTTGTCCTCATATGAAAGGTCTTTAGCGTCAAGACCATTTGTGCTGGGCGCCATATCATCCGAGTAACAATTAACTAGACCACTAGAATCTCGCTTCACAATTTCTGCAGGCTGATCTATTTTCATAGCATCAGTGGACTTGGAAGACTGAGTCATTCTGGGGTCGATAAGGGGGTGGTGGGGGAAACGGATAGAAGGGCATACTCGGTGCAGTGACCCAACTGCCTTCCTTTTCCAAGTCATTTGTTTGGATAGTTCGTTGGGAGAACGAACACATATTCTGAAATAAATATATGAGAGGAATTTTATCTCGGTAAACGTAGAAATGACTTTGTTTGCCTCCCCAAACAAGCCCATTTGGATAACAGGACATGGAACTCCATATGAGACAGGCAAGCGAGAATTAAACTTTTCCCTTGGATAACCTATAACCGCATCAGAAGGACATCCAGAACCAGAATGGCTCAGATGTTGCAAAGCAAGATCACCAGAGTTCCGCGAGGCATTTGAAGAACCCAAAGGCTGGAATAAACATGAAAACCCAGGCGGAACATATTCAGAAATATTCTTCCCAACATTAACGGCATTAATAATCACGTCAGCTTGCTTTTACTGCCCAGAGACAACTTTTCCTGTCTTGTGCTTAGAAGATGCAACCACTGAATCCGTCTCTGCTGGTTGATCCCATCGACTTTTACGTTTCCGTCTCATTTGCCCGCTGATTTCACACCCATTGCGAGATGGTGCAGAGCGGCTCTCCTGAGCAACAGCATTGACTGAACTTGTTTCGACCAATGTCAGCTGGGCACAATCTATTGCTTTACCAAGTCTAGAATTCGGTTCACAAGCATAGCGCAGTGATGCTGAAAATCTGTTGTGTTTGAAACTTCTATAAGATTTCACCCCACAATCATCCCTGTTTATGAAGCCACGTTTTCTGACAGATCTAGGAATCCATCTGTTCCGAAAGCTTTGAGCAATTTGATGGACCTACATGAGGAAATGCGAAAATGAATACAATCAAATGTATATTCTCACCCACAAAAGAATTTCACCACTGGGGCCAAAAAGACGAAAGAAGATCCAAACAGCATGTTTTGTTAATAGGTGCCACACACTTGACCTGACCAAAGCTGTAATCAATGAAAAAGGTGGGCAAGAACCAGTATAACACACCTCTGTCTTCGTGTTCCGTTAAGGACAGCATCAACTCCCTAAAGCTGCGCATAAATACCCAATAATTAGGAAAAGGGGAGAGGTACTTAATTAAAGCCTGGGCCCATGTTACTCTCTTTCTTCCTCTTCCTCTCACACAACAGTAATGGCCCACCCTTAATTAAAGAACATCAATAAAATCTATGACTCCAGATTTCAAGGATATGAGATAATTACAGTCCAGCATAATTCTCCAAACATTGATTTTCATAATAATAAGTCAAGTAAAATTGGAGGGGAACTGAAAAAGTCAGCTGAAATTTTCTAACCTCTCCATTCCACAAGAAGGGGGACTGCAATTAATATGGTCAAATGTTAAAATCTTTCTTTCTGCTAGGCGCTCCAAGACCTGTGAAAGATGCATTTAATAACTTGTAGATTCAACTCCCTCAAAGGAGTAAAAAAACATAAATATAAAATAAAAAAAGTGTAGAGATCTGCACAATATGCAAATGCATGGAATCCACTATATTTAACACGCAAAACACCAGCTGCTAACATAAAGGAGACTAGGATTGTAACATATGGCAAACATCATTTAATAACAATGGTCACTCTACAGTCTGCAATGTCAAATTAGCAGTCTTAATTGAACTTGAAAGTGCCGTTAGTTCAAAGTAATGGATTTGAAAGTGCATAACTAAAGTAAAATGCAGATAACTAGCAACTAAATTGAGTCATTTCCCATCTGCAAACCTTAATAAGCTTTCGCAGAATCGGAATTTTTTTAAAGTCCCGCCTGTATTGCTTCGTGTAGCATGTGTAAACCTGAAAGGAAAAGCAATAATCATGGTTTGACATTGACAAAAGCATGACAAGTTTTCACTAGAGGTAAAGACGAATAAATAATTGAGACAAAGTTTGCAACAAGCATGCATTACCATTTTTTTTAATTATATCATTCAGCACAGCTCTTGATCTTGTTTCCAAAAGGGCTCCAAGAATCATGGAAAGGTCTCGGTTGCTGCAGCTGCAACCAAAGTTTAGATTCCTTTACAGAGCATTTTACAAGTATGTTGTGGATGAACAAGTATAATAAAGCACAAGTTTACAAAGACAAGAAAATTGTGGAAAAAGGAAAGGAAGAGAGGACCTTTGAATGGCTTGACCATCACTCCTATCGCCTGATGCCACAGTAACAAGCAGAAGCTTCAAGTAGCCTTTGGTAGCATCCTGTTACAGCACAACAATTTCAGTACAAAACAGCCTTAGTAGGATACCCAGGACTACCTCCAAATAAAGGGCTCATCATAAGCATGGAACAAAATCATCAAGAGAAAAGAGAAGGAAGCCAAATAAGAACCATTTCACACCAGCAGTACAATCTAAAGACAAAAGTCTCTTCATAGCATCATAATTATCCCATGATAGATAAAAGTCTCAAAAACAAAATGCATCTCATACATAAATTTGCAGGCTACATTTTATTTAAGCTAGTAGAAGGTTGAGAATAAAACATTACAGAAGAGGCTGAAATTTCTTGCTTCCTAACTTGACTAAACCAATCTCAATGGTGGAAAAGAACACTGAAACATGCATAATGCACAAACATCCAGATAATCTAACTAACTTGAAATGCCATGTCAATCTGCAACCAACTTAAGGTTACTTTACTTTTTCTAATTCCTCCATCTGAATCTAGCAACTCCTTAAGCTTCTCCTCAACTGCAGGTTTGGGGAAAGAGTAATCAAACAAGTTCTTTATGTAATAACCATTTCACCAAATTAGGGCATTTGACAAACCACAAACCTGCTTCAAAACGGCCATTGAAAGAACCTTCCACTGGTTTTTTATGTTTGATGGACGGAACCTGCAATCTGTTGGTGGTCACTCCAACTTTGAGATTATTTGTAGGCTTATCACATGCCTTCCCCTTTTTAACAGAACCATTTACTTGAGAAGCCTTCACAAGCAGATCAGGTTGTGAAAGACGACATCTGTCTTCAATTACTTCATACTTGGATTTGCTAACAGATGAAGAGGAAGAAGTCCCGATAGTCCGATACAAGGAACCAAAATTTGGTCAGAGTGCGTAGATTCCACTGCATAACCTTGTTGTAAGACAGGCATAGGTTTGCTTGTCACATCCTCCATTTTCTGGAAAAGTACTTCCATTTGAACGGATGATGGTAAATTGCCCTTGGAATTTTCCACTTCTATGGAGCTGTGCAGCTGAGGGCTAGCACAGGCAGGGGTTAGAGAATTCTTCTCTGGGTGACCACCTGCCTCTGCGATAGTAGTTGAGGTGTCAGATAGATTCCCATCTTTTAACATTCACATAGCACTCTGCATATATCAACATTATCACAAAGATTGGATATTAGGCATACCGTCTTCAATAACACCTTCAGTAAGCATCAGGTTCTGGAGATTCCTCATCTGAATCATCTTGAACAATGATTTCAGCATTGAGCGGATCACCGCCTATATAACCTCGACAATGAGGTGAACCGCAATAACATTTTTTTGCAGCAGCACCAAAAGCCCTAACATAATTGTAGTCAAATGTCACCTCTTCATCCTGGGGATGATAGAAATAAAATGTTCAACTTGGCCAAGCAAAGCACAAAACAAATGCACGGTAACAATGTTCCATAACCCAACCTCATAATGCAAGGAAATAAAGATAACATAAATGATTTTTTAAACTCACCACACACACCCCAAGAAAAAAACCAAAATAAAAAAACTGGCACCCTTTCTTAATTTCACTTCACGGCTAAAATACTCTAAGCTGCCCTCTATTTTAAAAATATTTGCACATTTAGCTTTGAATATGTGGACTTCCTTTCTCAATTTAGAAAAACATGTGCACCTTGCATGGATTTCAAGAAAATGCTGCAACTTAATCCATTTTACAGTAAACAACACTGTAAAATTACAGGTTAAATATCAACTGTGAAAAGGGATATTCTTAATAATATTCCTAGAAAATTTGAGATTTTAGATACCATGTTTGTTCTCAAAATAGAGAGGCGGTGTTTATGTATTTAATGCTTAGTTCTGAGGAGGTCAAAGAATTTTACCCTAATATTAATATGAATTCATATGAACCCTTTTCGTCAACTCAAATGTTCAAACAAGAATCTGGATCTGCAAAATGTTCAATCAAATTGTGAACAAGTGCATGAATAATGATGAACAGGCTGCAAGGATACCTGCTTAATGTCTCTCAATGCAAACAGTCCAATACAGATTTCTCCATTCACCACCCACTGTTGCACAAGGAGAGAATGAACGGATGGTCAAGTGGTGCACAAGAAAGATAAATGACATGTAAATGCTTCATTTTCAGATCCAGAAGCTGATCAGAAAATGGCATCAAGGGCTGCGTTCCGGAAAAGTGTACTGCCCCATTGCATTTAAATTAACCTTATCATAAATCATCACAATGGATCAAACTAACATGCTGAATAATATATCAATCACACCCACAGAAACAACTCATATACATGTCTTGACATAAGTTGCTGCACTTATAAATGATACAAAAGTTATCACCAAAAATAAATAAATAAATGATACAAAAGAAAATTTACTTATGGGCAGCATCCAGCGAAAACACCAGATAAAAACGCAGCTAATGTGTTCACCTTTTCTGTACAACAATTAGGATCACAACTATGATTAACGAAACGCCCCAGGTTTCCTTTTGCACTTGCATCAATCACCTGAAAATACAGAAATGCAACTAAAACGCAGAAGTGAAAGATTGACAGACTAACTCAAAAAATCATATTTATGAAAAACCAACAAATATATGTTTCTAGCCATTAAGACTACTCAACAGCACTAAAGGCGAAAAAATTCATTCCATTGAAATTGAAGTAAGCACACATAGGTTAAATTTATACCTCACCGCCATTCAAGGTCATGAAGTAGAAATGTCTGTGACCCTTCAAAGCATATTCTCTTTGTCGTGCCTCGTAGGAATGCATATCAAGCACCTGTTTAAACCATAAATCAGATATCTAGCTGAAGGTCAACTATGCAGACACAAACAATCAAATAGCAACCGAGCCTCTTAATATACTTTGAAGTCCAATAGTTGTGGGATTGGATCAGAGGTTAACACGATATTCTTCGGTTTTTAGCTAAAAGTTTAAAACTTGGGCCACTCTTCAGAACTAGACCAAGAACAACTCCCATTGCACAACACAAAATCACATAGATCAAACTTCCCCGTGATCCCATTAGAGCATGTGGCACTGGTTAACTCAAAATAAGTTGGCTTACTTTGCAGTAATTGCTAATAACATGGATTGATTTTAAAGTAAAAATATATTTGAGGATAAATAAAAGGCAAAAGATGGAGGATCTACAACCAATCTGTATAGACTGCTTGCATGATATTGTTAAAGGCCTAATTAATTCTTTCTTCCCCAACATACTGTAATTCAGCGCCAAAAATCAATATCCTATATAAACTATCAAGGAAATTGATTAATTAAGTAAATAGTAAGGATAGAAAAAGTATCATCGGAGTTACCTCCCCAACATATTCAATAAGGAATTGCCCTTCAGATATGTCCTCATCGCCTTCAGCTCGTAGCCCTTTTTCCCACATTTAAACCACTTCAGTTTGGCATAATTGTGTTTCTGGAACTGAAATCAGGCATTTGAACTACAATGATGCACTTTGCACAAAAAAGGTCAACAATACTATATCTGCAGAGGAAAATAGCTCATATACCTGCTGATTTGAACAGAGATCCCCACATGGACAGAACCTTGAACACATTCAATGTTAAGCATCCGGTTTAGACATTCATCTCCACATCCCAACTGACCTTTTGGAGGTGATTTGCAATGGCAAACCATTATCCGATAAAAATTCATATGTACAATGAATAAGAATATTAAAAACAGGCAAATTGGAAAATCATAGAGCCTGGAAACCTAAGCACCATTCAGACAAACTTAAATATACATCTAGCTGTGACTGATATAAGAACAAAGGATAAAGCATATGCCATGATCATACAGATAGCTAGGAAGCACATGATCCCTCATCCTTCACGTGAAAATTTAAAGACAACCAGTTGTTGGGCCTCATATATTGAACAAGAAATAAGACATACTATCTATAACTTGTGAAAAGTGTG
>JANTPZ010007640.1:0-13651 GCA_025593235.1 Vachellia pachyceras | reverse complement strand
AAAGGAAGAATGGATCTTTGTTTAACTCACCTGCTACCACAGCAGCAGTTTTTCAACACCTAAAGAATGATGACTGTCTTAACTACCTTCAATCAGTGCTAGAACAGTTTGGGAATGCTGGTTTGTTTCCCATATTTCTTTTGTGTGATTTCTTTCTAATTACACTAATCATATATTGACTGTACAATTTTATAAATTAACAGTTCCAACGGTTTATCCTCTGGACATATATGCTCGTCTCTGTATGGTTGACAGTCTCGAGAGGTTGGGAATTGATTATCATTTCAGCAAGGAAATTCAAACTGTATTGGATGAAACATACAGGTAACAAAACATTAATGCATGCACTTGCTAAGGTAACATGTCAGTTATTGCAGCAAAAAGTTGTTTTCCATATGAGATCAAAATTGATACTCTTCTATTTAGAAAAAAAAAGTTGAAAGCTTATGTTTTTTACCATTGAAACTGTTTTATGATGTGAGAACATGCAGATACTGGATAGATGGAGAAGAAGAGATATTCTTAGACCCCAGTTGCTGTGCATTGGCATTTCGTATATTACGACTTCATGGATATGCTGTTTCTTCAGGTTGTTTAATCTATTTCATGTTAATCGTTTTGAGTTCTTAGTCAAGGAAAGATGAGAAGTTCATCGATCTGTTGTCTTTTGTAGATCCATTTAATCAATATTCGGAAGATAAATTCCCCAATTCCTTGAAAGGATACTTGAAAGATGTTGGTGCTGTTTTGGAGCTATATAAAGCTTCACAAATCATGATACATCCAGGTGAAGAAGTTCTGGTGAAACAAAATGCCTGGACAAGACATCTCTTGCAGCAGGAATTATCACCTCGCCAAATACATGTTGATAGGCTTTTCAGTCATGTTGAACAAGATGTAGTTTCTCAAAATAATCTTTTCTATAATATAGTCTTATGTTTTTCCGCAATCTTATTGTACATGCTGAAAACTGCTATCTTTTTTAACATTAGGTCAATGATGAGCTTAAATTTCCTCATCATAAGAAGCTGGAGCGCTTGTTAAACAAGACATCAATAGAGCACTATAATTTGGAAGATACAAGGCTTCTGAAAACATCATATAGGTGGACTTCCACTATTTTCTTCAATTTTCTTAGCTTCCCTTTCTTCCACTCTCTATCCTGCACTCAAGTTAATACTGGTTGGCATAATCCAGGTCTTCCAATCTTGCAAACAAAGAATTTCTAAATTTCGCAGCTGAAGACTTCAATATCTGCCAATCAATACATCAAGAAGAATTTAAACAACTTGCAAGGTATAAATCTTCTGTGTTTTTCCAGTTTCAATAATGTTTGTCTGACAGGAATATCCCAAAAATTTTCTACATTGCAAACTTATTCATGACCGGTGATTCTGGAATGCAAACCATAGCTGATTTTCTATATATCTTCCTGAATCTTGCTTGCTGCTTTGCTTCTTTTGTTCATACAACTTGTGCTTGCACCAATTTTGACTGAGGTACATCCCTGACTGACCAGAACCCCTCTTTCGTCCTTAAAAGAGAAGACCCACGTATTAATTTGCTCTGTCAAGATTTCACTTGAATTCAATATAGAATATTTTATTCTCAAAACATTATATCGCGATCATTTGAGTACCTTTCCAAGGATGGAGTTGCAACAATATTAGACAGTTTAGTACTAAAGTGATACCCAAAAAAATTGAGGGAGCCAATTGATAATGGTTTCGTCATTGGAAGACCGAAGTAGAATTTAATTCTCTTTGATTTCTTCAGGTGTGATCTAACTGTAACCTAACATATGCAGGTGGGTAGCGGATAGCAGACTAGACAAGCTCCAATTTGCAAGGCAGAAATTAGGCTACTGTTACTTCACCAGTGCAACAACACTGTTCTACCCTGAACTTTCTGCAGCCCGCATAGCATGGGCAAAAAACGGGGTGCTCACAACGGTTGTCGATGATTTCTTTGATGTTGGTGGTTCTGAAGAGGAGTTAGTGCAACTAATTCAGCTGGTTGAGAGGTATTTTCATATTAAAACTAAAAAGCTTGTCATCGCATTATTTCATCCAGTTTTATCATAGAGCTTCTCTTCACACAATCATGTCATGAAAAACTTTCTGCAGGTGGGATGTGGATTTCAGCGTTCTTTCTTGTTCTGAGCCAGTCAAGATAATATTTTCTGCAGTTCGGGATACAATTTGTGAGATTGGGGAGAATTCATTGAAGTGGCAAAATCGTAATGTAAAAGACCATGTTAAAGAAATTGTGAGACAAATCTTCACCTTTCTGATGAGATACTATTTTGTTATTCTTTTAATAATTTCAAGTGTTGGTATCTTTTACAGCTCAATACCACCCAACTGGATGTTTCAACTTTCAAAAACGTTTTCTCTTGGTCCTCGTATAGAAATAAACATTAGCATAGTCCTTAAAATAATGACGCTGTCTTCTGCATGTTAATAAAACCACAATTTGGCACCTTTCCTCGAAGTTTGAATTCAAGGTTAATGAATCGAGTTGTTTGCTTCCCAGTGGTTGGATTTGATGCGATCCATGTTGAAGGAAGCTCAGTGGTCGAAAACCAAGTATGTTCCGACAATCGATGAATACATGGCAAATGCATATGTATCTTTTGCCTTGGGACCAATTGTGCTTCCAACACTTTATCTTGTGGGGCCTAAGCTTCCAACTGATTTGGCTGAAAATCCTGAATACAATCGGCTGTATGAGCTAATGAGCACTTCAGGGCGTCTCCTTAATGATTATAATGGCTATAAGGTATATCCTCCCATTTCTATCCCCCTCTGTATTTGCTGCCTAAGTGGAAACATGACTATCATTTTGAACAGATTTTAATCTTCTAGCCTATCGAAACTGTACAAAACTACAAACTCATCAAGCATATTTTTTATCTTCAATGAAGAGAAACATTCGAATGGTCCTATGTGGGAATCTAGTCAACATGGCATCAAATATCCCATCACCTAACAACTTAAACTCAATTGAAACATATTTTGAATGGCATCAAATATTCAAAGCCCTTGGCTAAGCCTGAAGTTCGATTCTAGTTGATCCTAGAGGAGATATTAATGAAATCAATAATGCCTTTTGCTTCTGAGTTCAAATTTGAGTTGAAATGGCTTGAGATTTTGAAAGTGTTAGAATACCATCCCTCATCGACTGATTAAAATGATTTGATTAACGGCATATAACATTGAGGTAAGTCCTATCAACTAATGCTAGTTTCATGAAAAGATAAGTCTGATACATATACATACACCTTATTCACTAAATTCAAATGGGAAGTGTATGATGTTTTGTGCCTATCTTGCAGAGGGAATCTGCACAAGGGAAATTGAATGCATTCACTTTGCGAATTGCTCAAAGCGGTGGGGATGTTACTGAAGAGGTAGTCACTCGGGAGATGAAGAATATAATTGAGGAAAACAGAATAGAGCTGCTGAGACTGGTTTTGCAGGAAGAAGGTAGCAAAATTCCAAGAGCCTGCAAGGATTTGTTTTGGAACATGGCTAAGGTCTTGTATCTGTTTTACTTGAAGGACGATGGGTTCACTTCACATGAGTTATTATCCACTGTAAGTGACGTGCTTGAAAAACCTGTCGTCCTCCATGAATTTACTGAGGATGAGGCTAAGGAAACTTAAATCCTGTGTCAACTAAGTAACGAGGGTGGTGATGTCACAGTTCATTTGGTTTTGGGAGATCACCTTACCTTATGAATAAATTTATCACTTTTTAATCATTTCTTTCGTAAGTTTCATATTTTATGTGTGTGTGTGGCACATGCTTGGCAAATGATCATGTTCCCCATGTCATAAATTATTGGAGAGCAGTTGTAAACATTTACAAATAATGTAATTCTATAATCTGTAACCCCTCTTATGTTTAATTGGAAAGTACTTTCAATTGAAAATAAAATGAAATTCTTAATACAATTGTAGGAAAAATTGGTAAAGAAGTGGCACTTTTTCTGTATAAAAATATATAATAAAATTTATAACCAAAATCTTTTTCGCAATTTTTATAGCATATGCAGATTGCGCTTTGCATTAAACCACGAATTTGATGTCGAGCAAAATAATAATAATTAAAAAGTTGAGAATGCATTTGAACAAGCAAGTGATTCTGAAAGTGGGAGACAAGCAAGCAACCAAATAACTGAATTGTACGTTGTCCGTACGACTTTTGCTTGATTTAAGTAACTCAAGAAAGCAAGACATTCTTATTGCTTGCAGCCATTTAAACAATAATTCCCACTGGATGCATTGAAATTTCTCTAAGCACTGGAGAGAGAGTAAAACATTAAATCAACATCCAAATATTAAATTCGCTAAAATATAGTTGATGGAAAAGTGTTCTTATTCATAAAATAAGGGTGAGGATCGAATCCTTTTCCGTTGCGATTCCTATATCTTCCCTCTTGAATTCCTCTATTCATACAAGCATTTTTTTTTTTTTGTCAAAATGATTTCATCCAAAACTTCCACAGAAAGCTGCATGGCTTCATACACCTCAAAAATATTTCTTTTCATAAGAAACCAACCCATGAACTCCACCTTCCACCTGTGCTGCTCCAGTTCGGACCTATACAAACCAAAAACAAATAATTTACAACATACATTACTATGAAATCTCGCGTATATCAGCATGTACAAAAAAATTTTGCTTCTAAGTTTTACAAATTGCAGAATCAAAGGAGTACATAAAGGGAGTTGCCATCTACTTTCTTGGATTCAATGCAGGGATAAGGTATTGATCCTAGATTCTTGAGATGCCACTTATTTGTTTAGGAACCCAAAAAAACCAGCACAACAAATACCCAGAAAAAGTGAAGCCATTATAAATCTATCCTAATTTATTTTCATTCACCTTCTCCACGGGCAAGATTCATGAAAACTAGTGAGTTCATGTTATTGATGAATGTGCATTAAAAAAAAGAACTATCTTGACTCTGAAAATGCTTCATCTTTGTTAATAAAAATTCAGCAAGGCATCTGCTATTGTTAATAACGAAGGCAAGAAATAGATTTAAGTGCGGATGGATCACCCATACCTCTAGCCTTAACACCTTGGATCTTAGAAGATCATGAGCAGCCTGCAGAGAGGAGGCACCGAGATCTTGGAACCCTTGCTTGACCGCTTGCAGGGTGTATGGAACGAACTTAAAGACCGAACCCTTATCTTTAACTGCTCCAACGACGCCCTGAGCAATTTTGAGCTTTGCAGTATCGCCCAAGTATCTTGCATCACTACCCTTAGTCATAGCTTCTAAAGAGCCCATTCCTCGGTACTTTTTGACACGTACACCATTCTGTTTCAATGTACTAGAATATTAAATCTCCATTTCACATGAACAAGCCATCACGCTTCACGCCAGAGTAAGAAGTGATAAACAATCAGCACAAGAAAAGCGAGCTCAATTACTAAGCCATCGCAAACCTATTAGACATCAAATAGGAGAGCATGGGAAATAAAAGGATGCATTAACAATTTACTTAGATGTAACAACATATTGTCTTAACTCACAAATATACGAGTATTAATATCCTTTTTAATTGTGGTATGTTCAAAACATGTAATTGCTCTCACTAAAATCATAGTTTTGATGGTTTTCAACATGAAACCAAAATCGCACTAAATCACTGCACGAGAAGCTAATTTTCATGCAGTGATTTTGTCTTCCCTTTGAAAGTTCTCCTTTAAATCTCACAGTGAACTATGTTTTCAACTTAGCATCACATAAGTTCTATTAAAAAAATGTTTCTAATCACCACATGATTCTCAGGCCCAAAAGGACACCACGTCGATTCTAATAAAGACAAGCATTACATAGCCTTCATTGCCTCTCAATCTGTAAAGGGCCAGAAGTTGCCACTGATTAAACAATTTATCAAAACCCAATAACTTATACCATTAGCAAGGTTGAAAGCTCCATACATATAGACGTTTAATTATAACTCATAAACCTACCGGTTAGTGGTGACTTCTCTGACAACAGAACAAGCATGTTCAGTGCGTTAGTTGTTTAGATTTCCGTACCTGATACTCGTAAGCACCAGGAGCTTCAATGCTTCCACCCAAGAAGCTTCCCATCATCACAGTAGATGCTCCAAGCGTTAATGCCTTAACAATATGACCAGAGTTTGAGATTCCGCCATCAGCAATAACAGGAACACCACTTTTATAAGCAATCGATGAGACCTTGTAAACAGCTGTTGCCTAACAAAAGAGTAAAACACAATTAGAAGTTTCAGCTTTTCGTCATTCAGAAAATAGTTAAGAAGGGCAAAAAGAGGAAAATTTGACCTCTAGTTATGATCCATACCTGTCCTCGCCCCACTGCACAAACCTCTTGGGTAGTACATATAGATCCAGACCCCATTCCAACTCGCAGACCATCGGCACCAGCTTGAATCAAATTGTCAGCTTGGTACATAGTAACGACATTCCCACCTATAACATCTAACTCTGGATACTTATTTTTTATGTATTTTATCATCTCCAACTGATAGATAGAGTTCCCTTGAGAACTATCCAAGACTACTACATTCACTCCAGCCTTTAATAGGTATTCCAGCCTTTCTTTGTCACTCTCCCTTGTGCCAATTGAAGCACCCACCAGCCACTTCCCATCGGCCCCAACCGAACCCGCTGCCAGTTTAGGATACCCTTTAATCCTTTCAAGATCCTCCTTTGTCACCAAATCTAACACCTCGTTGTTGTTTATCAAAGGCACGAAATTTGACTTCTTCTCCTCCAAAAACGCATTGATTTGTCCTAAATCAAAACTCGACGTTACTGAATCCGACGAGTTCACCATATAGTCATATATCTTTACCTCTTTATCGTTTAATTTCTGCCAATCCAACTTCGAGACATATCCCAAAAGCTTAGATGTCGAATTACCCGACTCAGTAACCAAAATATATGGCGAGTCGCCAAAATCACCAGGCGACTCAATCCTCCCAGAGGGTGGTTTGAAGACAGGGTGGGACAGAATCGGCACTCGACGTGACTTAGCGGAACGTACCATGGCAGCCTGATCAGACGGCGTCGTATTAGAGTGGATAAAAGCGATACCGCCAAGGGCAGCCATGGCGACGGCCATGTGGGCTTCGGAGACAGTATCCATCGGAGAAGCCACACAGGGGATATTTAGAGGAACATTACGACTGACTCTGGTGGCGAGCTGGACGGCGTCAGTAGGGAAGTCAATGTAGTGAGGGAGGAAAATGACGTCGTCATAGGTGTATGAATAACCCTGGCAGAAGAGCTTCTCGGCAGTAAAGCCGTCCTCAAACGGAGGCGGTGTGTAGTCCATTATCGGCGGCAGTACTCTGTGAGTAGGGTTCACCGAAGGGGGAGAGAAAGACTACGTATTTTTCCCTTTTTTACCAGAGAAAGAGAGCAACTTCACTCCACAAAATAAGAAGAAACAGACAAGGAGCTAGTGCTAGAGAACCGTAAGATTTTTTTGTGGGGGGGGGGCGAAATCACGACGGCGACGCACGAGTGTAGGCTGAAAGTGAAGGTGGAAGCAGAGACTGAAGACTAGGCTTATATAAGACTAGCCTAGCCTCGTACGCTAATGCGGGCATTAATTTTTTTAATTGATATTACGTGTAAATATATGATTAGAAGCTTTTCATTTATTTACATAAAACTTTTTTTTAATTGAATATAGATGGTTGGCCAAAAAAAAAAAGAATATAGATGTTTCCAAACAACATCGTAGCTTCGAAGTTGAAGTCCCCCAGTTAAAATTACTTGATATCTAGTTTTATTTATGTATAAAAATCCAAAAGTTAATAGAAGTTTTAAAATTAGATCACTTTAGAACCACTATTGTAACACCTCCTATTTTTTCCATATTTCCTTATATTATATCACTTTAGAACAACTATTGTGCTTTGAATAACTCAATTTGACCTTAGTGAACTTGAAAATTTTCCTTTTTCTTTAAAAACGTTGTTACTGTTCACGGGTCCATTTTCCAGATTTCTGACCCAACTTTAAAAATTCATAATTAATTCTAGAAAAATCGAAATGGAGTGGTTCCAATTTCTAAATTTACTTTATTAAGTGATCCATAGGGGAAAAATACTTATTGGTTCCAATCCTTTCCCATTTGAATCAGTTTATTCCGTCAAATTTGTAGCTCAATGGTTACTTCCTGTTTTTCCCTTAACTTTGAAAAATCATATCTCATGGAATACACATCCAAATTTTGCAAACTTTATATCATTTTAAAACTCAGGATGTGTAGTATTTAATTGGAAAGTTTCAGCTCATTTAGAGCTTGTTTACTAATTTTCATTGACGTTTGAAACAGAATTTCTCAAGCAAACATAATATCTTCAACCATTAATAATCTCATTCTTACCCTTGCTTAAGCTTCCACCTACATGGTTAGTTGGAGTGATGAGATTTGAGAATCCCAATAGCAAAACTACATAATCCAAAATATTATGAATGTGTAAAGCATAACTTTAAAGTAAGGGTATGATGATACATATATGTGACATAGCAATCAACATTTTAATATGCATATGGCCATAGCACAAAAGTCACATTTCATACATAAATCATCTACTTAATCATCATAAAAGTTCATGCAACATTCATAACTCATTTTCACAAACTTAATAGAAAGATTAGTAGTCTTACTATATTTTAGCTTTGCTTTCTCTTAACTTTAAGCTCTCTTGGTAACCTTCCCAATAGGCTCTTGAAGGTCTCAACTTCCGAAACACCATACAATAATGTGCTCATAAATTTCCAGCCACCATCAAGGCAAGAAAACACAAAAACGCAATAATGCTCCCTTTCCACATTTCAAGACCCTTACAAGTTCAAACTTGGCTTTTATGGTCTCTAATACTTCTCAAATTCCTTCCTTATTTTTACCCTACACAAAACATCATTTTAGAGCCATTGGAAGCATTAGAATCATCAAAATTCCACTCCCTCTATTTCTTTTGATTTTTCAGAAAAAACAGAACAAAGAGGTTTTTGGGAGTTTTCAAACTTTGTTCATGCAGCTTGTGTATTCTTGCTTCCAAACCACTTTCCATACATCATATAGCTCAAAAACAACCCTTCCCATTTAGCTAAGATGGCATCACCCTCACCCTCAAAACTTAAGGTTTTTCAAGAATTTCCACGACCACCAAAACAACTATAAAAAACCATCAAGCTAGCTTTTACTACTTAAGAAAGAACTTGCAACCTTTTTCTACCTCAAAAGCCTTCTCTTTTCCATTTTCATACCTTGAAACCCTAAATTTTCATCTTCAAAAGGAGGGCTTTGATCAAGGAAATCAACAATTAAAGAGGTAGTAGAAGTTGCAAGACTTGAGAAAAGGTGAAGATTTGAAAGCTTGAGTGGTTACCTTGTGTTATGGAAGTTTAGTTCTTTTCTTCTTGCTTGAGAATGGTGTGTGGAAGCTTGGAAGAGAGAAGAGAAATTTCAGACTTGAGGTGAGAGGGAAGTGGACGAATTGTGATGGCAGAGAGAGAGAGGATTTCCTATTTTAATTTTCTTCTTGAAATAATGTATGGAAGAGAATGAAACTTGGGGACCAAATAGGATTAAACTTAGTGTAGATTGTGTCACATGTCCTCTTTGAATTGCTTGCTGAAAGAGTGACTTTTTCAGACCCCCTAGGCGTTTGGTTTGCTGGAAGGGCCTCTGCCCGGTCCAGTTACTTGATCCGATGGCACGCATTTCAGTAAAGTAACCTTTATGCGGGTAACTACATTTTTACTTTTCCAGAGACTTTATCTTTCATGTGGCGCCTAGGGGTGAGCAAATAAATTCGGCCCACCATACCCGCCTATAACCCGTGGAAATAAACCCGTTTTAACCCGCCTGTTTTGGACCCGTACGGACGGGTCAACAGAAGGGCGGGGTGTTGGCCTAACGGGGCGGGGAACGGGTGCACCAACAGGGTGCCCATGCCCCGCCCATGTGCACCAATACCCCATTAAAAAAACCTCAGCTGATAGCTAAGCTTCTTCAGTCTTCATGCATCACCACTCACGAGCCACGCACGCCGTCAGTATGGCTGAGCATTAGGCAGATCAGTCTTCTCCCTCAGCCACGCACGCCATCAGCAACATCAGTCTCACACTCAATCAGTCCCTTACAGTCTTAATCACTCATCCCTGTCGCTCTCTCAGACTCGCCTACTACCCTAGCGTCGCCATCGAAGGCGCCTCCCTCAATCTCTTTCACCGTCGCTCGTCTTCGGCTCTTCGTGTCTCTGGCTCCCTGCTTTACCATTTTCAAATGTAAGAGACTGACTGTGAAAGTCGTTCTCCTTCTGGCTCTGGGGGCTCCGTCTTCTCCCTCTCACGTCTTCGCGTTGCATCTATCTTCTGAGTTCTGTCCCTCTCACTCTCTCAGGCTCGCTGTCTTCGCGTTCAGGCCATCAATGGAGATCTGTCTTCTGCCTATCGTTCTTCACTCCAGGCCGTCGAGGATCGTAGATCTCAAGCTCAGTTCGTGTATTGGTGTGTCTTCTGCCTATTGTTGTTGATTGAATTGTAGAGTACTCTTTGATTGCTGAACTTTTCCTTTCTAACTAGTTGATTTGAATTTAAACTAAGCAATAAGATTCATGATTTTTGAAAGTTTCAACTATCTTTCTGCAAATATCAATTAGAATCATTGATTCATTTACACTCTTGTTTAACTATTTTATTCCCTCAAGGGGGAATTATTATGCAAGGTTCTGTTGGTTCCATTCTATTCTTCTACATCTCTCAAACTGTGTTTTTTTGGTTTTGGGGTTGAGTTATATGCAACTCATGAGGTGGCAGAGAGCTGTGCAATGGATTCAAGAGATTTGGGGTCACAAGGTAGCCCGTTACCCATGACACCCGCCCGTTTAGACCGTGCCCCGTGGACACGGGCCTAAACGGGCTAGAACAGGGGTACGGGGTGCCCTGTACCCGGGGTCTCCTTCACGGGCGGGGCGCGGGGCGCCCTCCGGGGCAGCCCCGCCCGCCCAATGCTCAGCCCTAGTGGCGCCATTCCCTAGGCTTCCTTGCCTAGGTGGCGTCATGTCCTAGCCCCAAAGCCTCTCCGGGTTTTCCTCCTAACTCATCAGGATTCTTCGATTTGCGTGCAACATCGTAAAACAGGCTTTCAGCGGCCAATTTAACTTAAGGACATGGAAAAATTCTCTATTTTTCCTTGATTCTTCAACTCTTATTCGTTCCTCAATATTTTTCCCGAATTTTCCGTAATTAATTTTCTAAGAAAATAATTTTTCCAGACTTTCGGGCACTGTTGTTCTCCGTACTTTGAAACTGCCCATATCGGACATTGGGTAATAATTTTATTAATTACTTTATGACTTAACTAGACTTTTCTCAGTTCAGGTCTCTGACATTTGAGAACTCCTGTTACCTCAAATAATTACATATTTGTCTTCTAGTCCTCTAAAACCATTAATTATAAAAATGCCATTGCATTTTGTACTTTGTCTATAATTACGAAAATGCCACTTCCTTTCTTACTTTTTTCATAATTACCAAAATGCCATTACTTTCTCTACTTTTTCTTAATTCCAACCTTACCCTTGGTTGACTTTGGCATTTTTGGTCAACTTTGACTTTTTGTTAACTTTTGACCAAATTTCCAAAATGTCCTTATTATTTGATGACATTTTGTGCCCTATGCCTTATTATTCAAAATGACCATTTTACCCTTGTTATTAGGCCAAATGACCATTTTTCCCTTTGGTCATTTTTACTTAGAATTTTTAAGACTAGGGACTTAGTCGATCATCCTTTCTTGTCTATGGGCATTTTCCTTTCTATTTTTTTTATTTATGGGGCTCAAATCATTTCGTAATTCATCAATTTGGCATGTATTTCTGTATACGAAATTTGAGATATTACACAATGCACCTTGTGCACATAAAAATTTCTCTCAAGAAAAAAATTTATGTAACAAGTGGTTAATACTTTGTCATTTTTCACAATAGACGAAAAAATTGTGAGACAAGTGTTGTTTCCCTTGGTTGAGATTGCTTCTATAATGCTAAGACAACCGAGGTCTAAGACTTCTCATTTTATTATATTATTATAAGATTTTTTTTATGAATATATTCTTTCTTGTGGGATATTTCCTCAAGCTATCTAGTACATATTCATCACTCTAATAATATCTTGAAAATGGCTAGTTTCTTGGATTTGAGCCGAGTTAAATTCTATATTCAACCGATCAAAAAAAGTGACTGGTTGGGTTGGCAAAAAAGTTACCCATTAGAAGGTGAGTCTTTTTAGCCAAACCCACAAACGGCTAACCAGTCAACTCGCTTTTTTCTTAAAATATAAAATTAATTGATAAAAATGTGTGAATAACTTTTGATTAGTATATAAATCTAATTAATATTGGATGACTTTTGATCATTTGATTTGTAATTTATATTTAGTTTGAATTCAACCTCATGAAGTGAATTATATATGTTTAAGTTGTATTGTTTGAAAATTGAATTAAAAGTTTTATACTCAAGTTGTGGTATATTGTCATAAATTAAATGTGTGAAAAAAGATATTTCATTTTAAGTATTGAAAAAAAATGAAAAAGGATACTTCAGGGCTAAGTTAAAAAAGTTATATATAAAAAAATATGGAAAAAAAAAGTTACATGACTTGTATATTAGAGGTAGTACAAAATCAAATTGAAACTGAATTATATTGAATGTTTTGGGCATATCTAACTTAGTGCTCTGTTTGGCAGTAAGAAAAAGAACTTTTTAGCACCCAAAGGTGCCAAGCACAATCAAGAAGACCTGTAAAGCATGCTTCCATCATCTTTTAAAGCATCATATTCCTATAATCCTATCCCACATTGTAATATCCCAATGTTTAGGATTTAATTGAAATTAGGAAATAATTAGATAATCAAAAAAGAAAAGAAAAGGAAAAAGAGAGAGAAAAGGGGCATATTAAAATTTCTATAAAATTTAGGGTCAATTATGTAATTTGCTAAAGTTTTGGGGACTTTGTTGTAATTTTCCCTTTTTTCTCAAAATATCAATTCTCCCCACCGACCACCGCCTGAACTTAAAAAAATAAAAAAAAAGAGAAAGCGACGCGTGGAATGGAGAGTGGCGGTGGAGGGGTATTATATCCCCCCTCATTTCTCAACACACACACCGAGCAAGCAGAGAGAGAGAGAGAGAGAGAGATCGCAGAGGACGGACGGAGGGAGGGAGGAAAAGAAAAGAGTTTAGCAGAAATCTTCTAGCTAAAAAATTGTACTTTTGAGATTATTTAGGTAAGTAAAATGATTTATTTTTAAAATAGTTCTTTTATAAAAGTTATTCTAAATATTTTTCTTTATTCAATGATAGTAATATTATATTGGTTAGAGAATATTGTAGTATTTAGATTTTTGTGTTATTAGAGTTTCATTTATAGAAGACTATATAATAATAAATATACTTTTATAACTCTTTTCTATACAGCCAAATTTATTTATTGGATACCTGAGGTATTTTAGAAATTAACTTCTGTGTAAGATTTTTAATATTATGATTTAAGTTAAATGTTTTACTAAAGGATATGGAGAGTAATAGCAAATTTTGATGAATTAAATAGTAAATTTAGAT
>JANTPZ010007639.1:0-13579 GCA_025593235.1 Vachellia pachyceras | reverse complement strand
AACAATCCGATGTATCCAAAAAGCTTTTGCACATCAACCCTTTCTCCCTCTTCACCAGAAAATTTTTTCAGAAGAACTGTAACATAATAATAAAAGAAATAACCGTGATTCATCAAAATTCAAAACTACCGGACAGAACAAAGAACTGATTTAACTAACAGCCGAGAAATTGCCTAACCAGTAAAGAGACCATATGACATGGCTGAGAGAAGGCCGAAAAGATCTCCAACCAGAGAGCGTTTCTCATTGCTGAACACAAATATCAACTGTCAACGCCCAAAAAGAAAAGCATTACAAAGAGCAAGGTAATAATACATTTAGTCTACATTCTTCTGAAATGACGATTGGCTAACAAATGACTCTATTCAGTGCAGTTTAATTGTCTTGAGCAAAATAATTGTTGACTAAGCTTTCATACGATTTGTGATGATCCCACTGAGCATTAATGCTATCCTACATTGCATGCCAGTCTTAGTCTCATATGCAGATATGGTTTTTTCATGTCATTTCTGAGGAATGTACTTCTTTCTCGCTTTAAATGACGGACATAAGCATTTCAAATTTAAAAAGTTAATGCAGCGTTTCCCAGCTTCTCATTCAGCATAGAGCAGAAAAAATGTATTCAATTACATTAATATCATTTCGGCTGGGCTCTAATTAATCAGTTAAATTCAGATGAGAATATAGGCAATGTGGTCATGAAAATAGAGAAAAGGCTTACTCAGCATTGTATTGCGACTCATCTGCAGCCCAAGTTTTCCCCAGAGTTGTCATGACAACCCCAGCCATACTGACAAACACAGCGACTACTTTGGCAACATTTAAAGAGTCTTGACCCATTGATGCACCAATGAAAAGAGTGAAAAGTCCTGAAGTAGATGATAACACTGTTGTGCTTGCAACACTAGTACGTGCAAGGGCAGCATTTGATAGATACTGAAAGCAACCCAAAAAAAAAAAGTTTACTGAACTGAAATTTCCATTCCCTGATGTTGTTACAGAACAACATTAAAGTCTTAGCTAGCCATGGCCCATGGATGACTAAAGAAACAGAAATTGATGGGAGACAATAGGGACCACCATGCAAGTACTATAGTAGACTGATTTATAGAATCAGTATGACAGTATGTGTAATTTAGTAAATAACTGTGGTTTGAGTCTGAGAAAAGACACGGAAGGAATCTCTGCTTACTAATATAATCAATAAATGCTTGATTTATAGCATAATACAATCGAATATATGAAGAAAAACTTATTCGTAGTGTGTTCAAAATATGAGATAGTAATGATGCATGTTTGCATGTGTGTTGCGTTACACATGTGGGTCAAAGAATACCTATTTATATATCCACCAGCACCCTAGTTAATGACTTGTCAAATAATGAGGGAAAGCGGAAAAAATCGAAGGACTCAGAGTGTTTAATCATGCAAGAATTCAGTTATATTTCAGTTACTCAGGTATAAAAGACTTATTTATGAGCATAAGCAATATAATCCTAATATATTTTTAATAGTCAATTCATGACTGGTTTTAACGGTCAGGATATTCAAATAAGTCAAAACTGACATACAGTTTTAACATATGACAAAAAAAAACATACGAATCTGAAATCCATTGCACACATGAAGATATCATTTGAAGTAACGCACCTCTGTCAAAAACCAGATAGGGGCAATGAAAAATCCGTGACTGGCAATTTCCCAGGCAGTAAGTTCCTTCTCTGCCTTCGGCACATGCTTATCACTGTGTCTAGCTATCAATGGCTTTCCTTCAGCAAGAGCTGAAAGGTCTAATTCACTGTCTTCTAATATTTCCAGTTCAAAGTGTTTCTGCACTCCATTGCCTTTGGGAGGAGAAACAATCTCAGAAGCAGGCTCATCCTTGCTTTCCACATTTTTACCAGTTTTTGAAGAGCGGTGTTTAAGTAGATTACACAACCAGTCCTTAATGAACGCAAGTGGGAGGTAAACTATCATGAGAGAAGCTCCAAGATATGTCACTGCAAATGGCTGTTTATAATCTGTAAAAATATCCTGTCAAGAAAGATAATGTTCAGAATGGCAATATCGAATGCTAAAATACCTTACGTTGCTAATAATTACACATTTTTAGACATTCAGAATACCCCTATTTTCTTAAATGTAAATGTAGACATAAAGCTATCACATTGCATGGCGATGTATACCGCAGAAAGATGCCCCCCGAGCTAAATTTCAATATATCAGATCAATTTTTATGAAATACATCATGGGTGGATCAGGATTTCGAGGAAGCAAACTAGAAGGCAGATATGAAATGCCAGGTTTCTAGAGAACCTGATAACTCGTAGCTACAGAATTTCAAGCATAATGTCTTCTGGTTCTGGGATGATATAACAGCACGAGATTTAACAGGACGTGTCTTTCATCTCTTTACAGTATCCAAGAAACAAGCTAGTAATACGCATCCAACTTTCAATAACTACGTCAACAGAACTTGGATCTTTAATAGAGGGTTTTATGATTGAAATATGAAGTTTCAAATGGTTGGTCGATAGGAATCTTAATTCTCGGGATGCTTTAACGCCAAGTCTCAATAAGCCAAAAGATCAGCTTGCATCCATCTCTCAAGCACACAGACTCCCAAATGAATTGCGTGATTAGTAGGCTGTGAAACATTATGGCCTAAAAGATATTAACCTTAGAATCATTTAATAGGTATCAAAGAAGTCCGTATTTAAAAAAAGAAAATAATCAAAGAAAGCAGGTCTCAACAGAACAAGCAATCGAATAGAAACATAAACAAGAGCACATTCACAAAATAAACCCCCACACAAACTGCAAAAGAAGCTTAAAAGGATCTTTTATTCAGCACAAAAAAGTGGTAAAAGGTCACCTGAGTGACTTCGGCCGAGGTGACCCAAATCAGAACAACGGCGGCTATAAGGAACAAACCAGCCTTGTATTTCCAACCCATGTTTGACCGAACTATACCCAGCCGAAGAAAGCTCAGGAATTGCGAAGATCTGCAGGGCTCGGAGAGATCCCTTAAACTCCCTTCAAGACGTCGCTATGGTTGAGATCTTCGTTAGCAAAAATCTCGAATCTTGCGTGCTTCCTAATTCTAGCCAGAGAGAAAGAAGAAGGAAACGAATTAAAAAAACCCCTCCTTTTTGCGGCAAATCCGAAGCAATGCACCAAGGGGAACGATTGTAAGATGGGAGGGAGGATTCTTGCAAAAGAAAAAGGTTCAGAGTAATGGAGGGAGGGAGAAGTGTCAAAATTAAGTTTCCCGTTATCGTTACTTCAAAATCTCTCATATGTACTACCAGAATGTGACTCAATTCATTGAATCATTTCTGCCCTAAAAATTTACCAAGTAACTGCAATTAATACAGCCTTCAATGCCATTATTACACGATGCACTGTCTTAAACATCCCTTTCCCTCTCTCTCTGTTGGTCTTCTATCCATCCATGTCTGTCTTTAAGAAATTTGTAGAGTGCTATTTTTTTCATCGCTAACACGCAACAAATCTGTATTTACTCCTTAAAATAGATAGACACGTGCGTGTGGATATCTGTATTTGCGTGCCAAAGGCAGAGCTTAACATCGGAATTATGATATCATCAAATTGGGAAACAATTTAAATTGAGCAGAGGAACCAGAAGATGAAGTGGAATTTTCGGATCATAATTGAGTTAGTTGATATGTCATTGAGGGATTGACAAATTTAAGCATTAAAAATATGGAAGCAACTAAATAGGGATATTGTAAAATATTTGTCAGCTGAGAGACCCACTAGAGATCATCACCGTGGTGTTTTAATTATCGACAGTGAAGTTGTGCCTTGTGACGCCGGGGGAAGCCTGCATTTTTCAAATTAGGTTAAATTTAGAGAGAATATTCTGAGGGAAAAATTTGATTTAGCCCCTATGAAGAAAAAATAATCCCCTTTTTTATTTTCTGTAGATAAATTTTAATTAGAAAGATTTACATGGGGTCGCTGGAGTGTTCATCAGCCTAAATCCCTCCAAGTCAAAGTAAACGCGCTTATTGTATTTCCACAAAGAATAGGGAGATAGGTCAACGTAATTATTATTAGTGATGATATCTCGCTGGAAAGCTTTTTTTAGCCTAATCAAGGGTGTGTTTGGATGAGTGTTTGAACTCCCAAACACACGTTCAACAGTGTTTTTATACAAAATGAGGTAATCTCATCCATATATTGGGCTCATTTGGTAACGCGGTAGAGAAGTACTTTTACGCAAACCGATGTAAATATGTAAAGGAGATTATCTCGTTTTGCCGAAAAACATTGTTGAACGTACTTTTGGATGAAAGTTAAGTGTTTCCAAACAAACACATTTACTTCGACTTACATAAAAACACTTCTTAATCGCGTTCCGAAACGGATCCTAAATCATGTAATATAGTAAGAAATGTTTAGGAATGGAGTTCAGATCCAATTTTTGCAAGGGCTTAGAAGCAGTGGCGGAGCCACATTGTCGTAGGCAAATGCCCCCCACTGAAATTTTTAACTTATATGTAAATAATTATTAGTTTTTATTATGCACCCATTGATATCTAAGATTTGAACCCACTCAAATTATTTATATTTGTAAATTTGTTGTCATTTGCTTGAAAATAAAAAAACTACCCCCAATGCTCTAAGGTCTTGGCTCCGCCACTGAGAAGCAAACGATCTTAATTACATGCTGATGCAATTCTTTAACTCGAAGTGAAAGATTCATCTCACATTCCATGTGTGGGAGGTCATGTTCCGCTGAATCTAAGGCGTGTGGAGAATCATTAATATTAGTATTATGATTGGCATGGAGACGTTTTGGCAAAGAATTGTATATTAAAGTTTAATTATTTTTAAACTTGCAATCAGAGGTGAGGGCTTGGTTAATGAATCAAATATTTAGATTTAACAATAGGTATCATCTTGTTCAATAATTTCATGAGCGTGTTATTTTGCATTCGTTCACTTTAAACAATTTTTTTACCATATTTTTTTCAATAAGATGGGTATCACATTCACTTTTTATTTAACATGATTACTTGAATTTGTTTTTGGTATGATCACACATTTAGTTTAACATCATTATCTCCAATGAATTACTACCTACCTTAATTTTATGCTTTTGTTGTCCCCACGGAGTCCAAATACACCTTCGATCATCAAAAACAATTTTTTTATTTAAATATATTTTAAGAGGAGAGAATACTCAATCAAGTGAGACTTGTATGTATTTTTTATCCTTATCAAATATTTATGTACTTGTATTTCAGTAAACAAATTGATAAAAAAATAATAAATATAAATAATTTCAAGTCATTTATCTAACTTCTTTAATCTTAAATCAGTTAATTGGACTTTATATTAATGGAGTTTTTTAATAAATGAATGAATAACCACACAATTTCCACAAACTATATAATTGAAAATCCGTCTTGTCTTCCACCCAACTTTAGGAATGGAAAATTCATGATGGGGAGTCAACTCCACAAAAGGTGGCGTAACTCACAAGGGCGTCCACAATTTCAGAAAAAAAAAAAAGAAACCACCATTACTACACACACCCCACCACCACTCATCAGCTCCTGGCCAAGTGGCCCAAGTCAGCATCCATTCATATTTTATGTCGTTTCCCAATTACCACTTAAATCAGCAACTAACTAACATGGATGAGAAATGATAGCAACACAAAAAGAACTTCAGCATTTTCCTTTCCCTACTCATTCTCTCCCTTTTTCCTATTTTTTCCCTTACTTTAGAATCAACGCATGAAATTTTAACTGGAGTTAGATTCATATTAAAACTAACCTTCACCACATAGTAAATAATCATAGCCTAACAATACCTAAAATTGAAATCATTATAGTTTCTTTCAAGAAGAAAGAATTGTTTAATATTGGAATGAAAAGCAATGTTGAGCTTCCGTCATATGTGTGCATTCAAAGTTTAAAAGTTTTGATGTGATTTACTAATCACAGCAATGAAATAGCCATAACATGTGTCAATTGCTGAGTCAAAACCCTCAAAATCAGAACAAAGGTGAGAAAAATGAAATGATTGTAGTTTTCGCTTTGTTTGGTGAAATATCAAAAGTTTGATTAATCTCGCTTCTTATATTATCTTTTCCACTTAAAATGTAGTGAAATATTTTCAAAGAACCATTCAATGTATACGTGTCTTGAAATTCACCTTTTAAAATAATCTTAGTGAACATCAAGATCATTCTCCCATTTTTTTTCTTGTAAGATCCATATACATTTTATTTATAATCTCTTGTATGTGATACAGTGATAGTAATTTGAGAAATTATTGCAGCATAAGATGAAGATGGCAAACTGGTCATTCCAGGACTAGATATATTATTCTGAAGAGAAACAGCAATAGTAGACCTCAACAATTAGCAAGTCATGCAACGCATCCTCCACAACAAAGTCAAATATTTGATTCCACACTGGATTTAGAGTTTAGACATTCATTTACCACCTGAGAGCACAATTATGGGACTAATTAGTAATTCCACAGAAACTATATTATCCTAGTTCACGGATGAAATCAATATCAATGTGACACCTACGTTCTTGGTTCAATTCAAAATGAGAGAACATTTAGTAACCCTTAAGATAACCGACTTACACTAACTCAAAACCTACTACTGAGTTACTAGTTTAACATTATAATTATTCTTAATTTGTTGTTGAATGAGCCGAGTCTTACCCTGGTTTGTTTTTTCTGTCTGATTTTTAACGAGTAATCTGGGTTGAAAGGGTTGCTAAAGTGGTTCTCCAGGCCAATTGGGATGTACAAGAGCTCCAAATGCACCTATGGAGGGAAGATGTGATATTGCAAGAGGACCAGAAACTCAAGAATATTATATGAAATATTAGTTAATAACTCAAAAGTTTACAAAAATATAGTAACATTAGATTAGATCATCAGATACTAAAAATCTGCTTCTTGATTCTTACAGCATGCCACTGACACAGTTAAATATAAATGTGATATCTGTTAATCACAGCAATTCTTACCTCACCCTTGTTTTTGTTATCTTTTCGGACCCCCAGTTCCTTAACCAGCTTTAACCATATTTCCTTGACTTTGCCAGGTTCAAGTTCCTTTATCTGCACTTGGGCAGTACCTAAGAGCTCCACACTTTGAAGGCCATCATCATCATCATCATCATCAAAAACTCGTACCGTGAAGCTCTGCGAACTAGGATCTTCAATAATGAACTCGAAATGCTCGTTCCAAACTGGGTTCACGTCATTATTTTGAAGATTTCCAACAGTTGGTTAATGAACAACCAAAATTGATTAATCCATCAACGAAGCTTACCCAGGGGAAGGTTGACTTGCGATGTTTTACTTTGTTTGGTTCTGTCACGAAGCGGACGTACAAATAATTTTGCAAAAGGATCAGATTTGCCTATCAGTTCTTAATTTAATAGAGCCTTCGCTTGAACCAGTCTTACTTCTAGTGTTGCATGCGGTTTCAACTCCAGGTGGCTGACGAGAAAGAAATAAGTCATAAGCACTGGAATGAATATGTAGTATCTCACTACAGTTCTCACGGGAAGGACAGATCATATTGACATGCTGTGATATCCCTAGTTTTTAAATATAAAATCCCTCCCCCTCCCCCTTGCTATTTGCACTTAGCTTTTGCCTCTAATGCAGAATTGAAGAAATTTGAACACCTACAAAAGGTTCTTCAGCCAAAAGAAGAAGAAGAAGTTACTTCTCAAATATCAGGAAATACTATCCATATGATAGCTTTGAAACAGGGTTTCAAAGGCCTATCCATGCGGAGCAAGAATAAATTTATTTTCCCATAATTATTTCTCACTATCCCTTCTTCTCGCCCATCAAGGGATGGACCCCACGATTTCTTGAACAAGCATATTATGCTCACTTTGAAGGCATTCCTTTGAATCTTTGCGGGAGAGCTATCATGATTACATGATAGGTCCTAGTTAGGAAAAAAGGTAGCTAACTCTAAATTGCTGCCAATATTTTTGTATATCATTTCCTCTTTTGCCAAGTAAGTCTTTACATACCTATAATCTCCAGATACAATTGGTACAATATTGCGTACAGGCCCAATTATAGAATCTTTAATAGCATCTCTAATTGTCTCCTGAATAGATAAATGATAGAAAATGTTGTTATACACCCGATAATATTGTATGGGTTAATTAAAGAGTCATTGACAACGCAATGCAAGATTAATCTGCATAATTTTCATAATTGATAACAAAGAATTTAGGGTATCAGGACTGAACTGCTGCTGTACATATTCATATCTTTGGATCTTATTACTTTTGGTTGGCAATTAGGTTCAGTCAAGAGATTAATTTTGGAGGTCTTGATACGTCAAACTTCAATTCTGCTTTCAGCATAAACATTTAAAACGTCAAACTTTAAAATACTTGAACAGTTTATATAATGAAATATTAAGGTGACTTGAATAACCAACAATGAAATATCTTTTAAGAAAACAAAGCAGAGTAAAAAGAATAAACATCTTGATTCAAATTATATCAACGAAGAAAATTTTCAATCATTCAAGTGACACTGAAATTAATTTGCCAAACCATATTTTGAAACCTTTATATATTGTTAAAATAGATGAAAAGACAGCAACCATAAAGATGGATTTGACTTATACCTACCTCTATAGCATTGGCCACCCCTGGGATACTTGAAATATCTCCACCAATAACCTTGAAGGTGAAATCCAGATCTTTCTGGTGGCAAATAAAGAAATTAACTAAAGCTTTAAATGAATTACATTAATATTCAATTTCTCACATTTTAATTTACTCTCCCCGACTGTTTTGTATGCTCATTTCCTCCTGAAGGCGTTAAGTCACAAGGAGGTACGACTCACCTTTTGAAACAAGGAATAGCTAACAGCTCCAAATGCAGGAAACTCATCTACTAGCAGGCTGAAGATCAACCTGAAATTTCCAGTGAATGCAAGATCTTTTATCTATATGAACAAGTTGCCAGGAAAGAGCAAGCGAAGAATAAGGAATGTCTTACAAGAAATGATGACCAATGCAAAGTCTCTAATGATCTCCCTAGCATACTGAATTTCAGAGTCCCAAACATCAATCAATGAAAAGCTTGCATATTTTTTGCTGATAAAAATTACAGTATTAAGATGCCTAGATACAGGGATGAGCAAACAGAGACAAAAGCTCGGGAATATACGCGTGTGTGTTTTCTCTCTCTCCCTGTTAACATGAACATTTCTCTCCAAATAGTGACACAAGCTTGTCTATATGGGTTAAGTAAAATGAATGTTAGACGGGTATGATGGGACATTATGGACTTGCTCCTATTAAGCCCTTAATGGAAAGTCCTTTAACATGTTTTATCTACTGGTATTTTCCCTTTCCGCTCCTATAATAATCTATCAGCTTTGTCTCGTCAGGAAGTTATAGGGAAGGAGTCATATTCAGTCAGACAGAACCTAATGACTAACGCATGCATGTTTCCTACATAATTGTCAGTCGTTGCTTTGAAACAATACGTGTTTATCTCTATTTTTATTTTTTGCACTACATTGGACAGAGGTTTGAATCTAAAACCTCTTATTAATTACCCGCTACCCTCACCACTGCAAGACCACGCCTAGTAGATGATGTATGGAGTTTTATCTTACGTACAAATAAGATACATTTGATTAATAGCTACCTAAATTTAAATACACAATAGTTATAAATTTGATAATTTTCAAAAGAGAAGATTTGGTTAAAATATTTTCCCTACTCTATACCATCGTTAATTCGTTATTGTCTTGAAAATGGTTTTCATACACTAAAGCAAAAAGACAATAAATGAAACCTTTACACAAAATAATCAGCATGCAGAAAAAGCTGCAGTTGACAAAAATATATTAATTATCTGCACCGGCAGTGCAACCCCTATGTGAGTATTAATGTCAAGTATGATATTTGGATTACCATCCCACTTCATCTTTAACTCCATGGTCACTTTATCTGGTCCGCTTTCTTCTTCAAGAATCCCAATTCCTATATATTTCCTGTAGCTTACTTCAGCAGCCGTATATTTCCGGGAACGAACATGTTCACTCAGTTTAGCTTGATCATGAGTGTCATGAGACCTATATTGTTACATACGAGAACAGATTCAATGATATCAAGGACCAAAACTAACCTGTAAATTGCGAAGCAACAGTACCGAGGGTCAATTTAAAGACCATGAGTGAATCTAAGATAGCTGGCGTATGTTGTTCAAGAATGGGTTCCACGTTGGATCTTATCAACTCCGATGCTGCCTATGCCATATCACTAGAAATAAGTAGTTTGAAAGCGAATATCCGATAACCCAAGGTATTGGAATTAGGTTCCTCTTGATTAAAACATAAAATGAAAGCACCTCATAGCGCCAAACTTTCGCGAATTGGGTATTAAGCCAATCTAACTGCATTTGATGGAGAATTAATATCAGAGCCCAGATTATTGGCCAAAAGATTATTAGAGACCAGATCAAAATGTAAGGCGCAGCGAATGAGATTATCTATACTATAAGAGGAATTTAACTTCTGTCGAGTGAAAATCACCCATGGTGGATCGAACTTAGAAGGCATAATTTTTCTAGAATCCTCCACTGTCATTCTTGCAAAAGCAGCAACTGTCTTCAACTGAAAGTGGTCAAAAGAAAAGGGAGTTAGAAGATATCCTTGAAGCCAAAATAATGATGGTGGTGGTGGTGGTTCAAAATCATGTAAACATGGTATCAGGAAAATACCAAATTAGAGCGACGCTTTGACCGGGTAGCTTCATAACGAGCAAAAGCGACGATCATTCCGACGCCGAATAAGATGCCAAAGAACAATCCGCTGAAGAAGCCCATTTTAAGCATGTCACTGAGACCCTAGCAAATGCGGGAACCACGAATCTTTTTTTCTGCTTCATGATGTTGTGATTTAGCTCAAACACATGGTCTATTGGATGATGGAGAGAGTTCACATCGAAAACGAGCCTACTTGTCGGGCATTTTGCTCGAACCCCCCCCCCGGGGGGGGGGGTGGAGTCCCGAAGTTCCGTTTTGTTTTTGGCTAACGGCAGAGTCGCGGAGTTAGTTATGCCGTGCACGCGTTCTGGCGGGAGATTCTGAAATAACGGCTTAAATTAATTGACATAATTTTTTTAAAATTATTTTTTAGTCTGATCAAAAAATTATAGTAATAATGCTACTTTAGCTGCGATTAAAAAATTGATAAATTATAAATAATCGTACATTCCAATTATAAAAAAAAAGATTTATTGTAAGATCCCAAGAAATGAAGTATTTATGAAAAGAACCTAAGAATTGTTAATGTTAGCTGCTCCACTTATCAATGGTACTATTTGACTTGTTATTGATAACTTCTTGGGACATTTTCATAAATCACTTCCTTCTTTCGACTTTAAATTAAATTTAGAAAAAAGTACTGTTGCACTAGTCCATGGTAATGGCATAAATTCGAAAGGCCAAAACCCAGTGGAAGCAGTAGAATGGGAGCGATCCATGAGAAAGAGAAAAATATAAATCTTAACCTCCTATCCCCTTCCAAAGAAGTCGCAGATCTTGGAATGTGGACGTTCTCGTAGATCGTCCAATCCACATTGATCCCCCTTCACTTTTCCTTCCGCATCACTTACCGGCCACCATTCTCATGCATCTAAATTCTGTGAACTGAAACCGCTCGATTCGCACACTTTTAATTTGCTTCGTCGTCTGCTTGCTGCTTATCAATTGTGTCGCTTCTGTTGTACGTGAATATTTCTGTTCTGGAGCCTAATGGCGGGAAACGATTGGATAAATAGTTACTTGGAGGCGATTCTTGACGTTGGGCCTGGGATCGAACGCGGTAAAGCAAAATCATCTCTTCTGCTCCGAGAAAGAGGTCGCTTCAACCCCACCCGCTACTTCGTCGAAGAGGTCATCACTGGATTCGATGAGACCGATCTCCATCGTTCGTGGCTTCGAGTACGTTCACTTTACCAGTCTCCTCTATTCAATCTAGCCATGTATATGCATGCTCATATATGTCTTGCTCTCTTTTTTATTGAGGTGTAACTAGGAGTATCCCAAATCACTTTAGACTTGTATCGGTACTCTTGTATTATTACTTTCTTTTTCATTGTTAAGGCTGCGTCGATGGGTGGGACTGAGGAGAGGAACACCAGAATGGAGAACATGAGCTGGAGGATTTGGAATTTGGCGCGCAGGAAGAAGCAGGTTCTTTGCTCTTTTTTACGTTTACTTAAATGTTTCCATGATCTTCAATGGCCGGCCAACTGGGTCCGCCTGGCATCTGATATGTCAAATTCAACATCACAATGGAGCTTCACATTTTTCTCCTTTTTCTTCTCAAATAAAAATATTGAAAGTTGAAACCACGTGACCGAAGGAAAAAACGTTATGAAACCAAAATGGTGTTACTGTTTAAACTTTCTTGTGCCCATTTGAGAACGTGATAGAGAAGTACTTTCACACAAGTCGAGATAAATATGTGATGGAGATTATTTCGTTTGAAACGTTTTCCAAACGCTCAGCCAAACAAGGCCTTTATCGCAATTCTTTCACCTTAAACTGATCAGGCTGCAGCCACCTATTCCCCTGGTTTCTTTATCAGGTTTTGGCAGATGAGGCCCGGTATCGTGCTAGGCGTCGTCTTGAACGGGAAAGAGCACAAAGAGAAACAGCAGCTGACATGTCAGATGACCTGTCAGAAGGAGAGAAAGGGGATACTTTAGGTGAACTTCCAGCTCATGGTGATGGCTTTAGAGGAAGAATGACTAGGGTCAGTTCTATTGATGCGTTGGAGAACTGGGCTAGTCAGCACAAGGAGAAGAAACTCTACATCGTTTTAATCAGGCACGAACACAAACTCTTCCTTGTAGTAGCTCCTCACATGGGATTATATAGTGGTCTATATATACAGTGGGTGAAATCACTAGCTTATTCATAAATGCAAACAATATCCGTATTGATGTTCCACTCCACAGCTTATTGTATATTTCACATCAACAGTTGTATTTATTGATATCTAACGCGGGGAATTCAAATATTTATGCTACAGCCTTCACGGCTTGATACGTGGGGAAAACATGGAATTAGGCCGTGATTCTGATACTGGAGGTCAGGTAATTATTGGGTTTGGATATTGTTTCTTCATAGCTGGTTTCCTCGTTTTCTGGCTAAGATATTAATTGCCAACCAATTTTGCACTTTCTTTCTCACATTCAGGTTAAGTACGTCGTAGAACTTGCAAGAGCATTAGGAATGATGCCAGGTGTTTATAGGGTAGACTTGTTGACAAGACAAGTATCAGCTCCTGATGTAGACTGTAGTTATGGCGAACCAACAGAAATGCTGAATCCAAGAGGCTTAGACTACTCACCTCGGGAGGGTGGGGAATCTAGCGGGGCATACATAATCCGTATACCATTTGGCCCAAAAGATAAGTACATTCCAAAAGAACGCCTTTGGCCGCATATACCTGAGTTTGTTGACGGTGCAATGAAGCACATTACCCAAATGTCCAAAGTTCTGAGTGAACA